>CAKZFK010000104.1:0-39724 GCA_936440205.1 Lepidonotus clava | reverse complement strand
AGGAGGATGTAAAAAGGCCCAAGGAATCCGCCGCTGTGCTCAGAAGTCCGATACGGGCGACGGTTAATCTTCCAGGTGGGACCGTTCGGGTACCTCCTTGGTCAGGCTGCCTATCTAAATAGGCTCGTAGTGTTAAATCGGGTCTGCCAAAATATTTGAGTTGAATCTTCTCCTCTTAGAATGATTTTCCCCAAGCCCTGAAACTATCGGGGGCACTCTCGGTTTGCCGATTGGTCGATTTCCCCGGCCCTGCAGGGCTCTCCAAGGGTCGACGGGGGCCGCTTTTATTAGATTGAGTTCACCTGGGCCTGCCTTTCCGCCCCCTCACGGCCCCCAGGGTTTTTTAAGCGGCCCCGGAACAGGCCAGGAGGATGTAAAAAGGCCCAAGGAATCCGCCGCTGTGCTCAGAAGTCCGATACGGGCGACGGTTAATCTTCCAGGTGGGACCGTTCGGGTACCTCCTTGGTCAGGCTGCCTATCTAAATAGGCTCGTAGTGTTAAATCGGGTCTGCCAAAATATTTGAGTTGAATCTTCTCCTCTTAGAATGATTTTCCCCAAGCCCTGAAACTATCGGGGGCACTCTCGGTTTGCCGATTGGTCGATTTCCCCGGCCTGCAGGGCTCTCCAAGGGTCGACGGGGGCCGCTTTTATTAGATTGAGTTCACCTGGGCCTGCCTTTCCGCCCCCTCACGGCCCCCAGGGTTTTTTAAGCGGCCCCGGAACAGGCCAGGAGGATGTAAAAAGGCCCAAGGAATCCGCCGCTGTGCTCAGAAGTCCGATACGGGCGACGGTTAATCTTCCAGGTGGGACCGTTCGGGTACCTCCTTGGTCAGGCTGCCTATCTAAATAGGCTCGTAGTGTTAAATCGGGTCTGCCAAAATATTTGAGTTGAATCTTCTCCTCTTAGAATGATTTTCCCCAAGCCCTGAAACTATCGGGGGCACTCTCGGTTTGCCGATTGGTCGATTTCCCCGGCCTGCAGGGCTCTCCAAGGGTCGACGGGGGCCGCTTTTATTAGATTGAGTTCCCCTGGGCCTGCCTTTCCGCCCCCTCACGGCCCCCAGGGTTTTTTAAGCGGCCCCGGAACAGGCCAGGAGGATGTAAAAAGGCCCAAGGAATCCGCCGCTGTGCTCAGAAGTCCGATACGGGCGACGGTTAATCTTCCAGGTGGGACCGTTCGGGTACCTCCTTGGTCAGGCTGCCTATCTAAATAGGCTCGTAGTGTTAAATCGGGTCTGCCAAAATATTTGAGTTGAATCTTCTCCTCTTAGAATGATTTTCCCCAAGCCCTGAAACTATCGGGGGGCACTCTCGGTTTGCCGATTGGTCGATTTCCCCCGGCCTGCAGGGCTCTCCAAGGGTCGACGGGGGCCGCTTTTATTAGATTGAGTTCACCTGGGCCTGCCTTTCCGCCCCCTCACGGCCCCCAGGGTTTTTTAAGCGGCCCCGGAACAGGCCAGGAGGATGTAAAAAGGCCCAAGGAATCCGCCGCTGTGCTCAGAAGTCCGATACGGGCGACGGTTAATCTTCCAGGTGGGACCGTTCGGGTACCTCCTTGGTCAGGCTGCCTATCTAAATAGGCTCGTAGTGTTAAATCGGGTCTGCCAAAATATTTGAGTTGAATCTTCTCCTCTTAGAATGATTTTCCCCAAGCCCTGAAACTATCGGGGGCACTCTCGGTTTGCCGATTGGTCGATTTCCCCGGCCTGCAGGGCTCTCCAAGGGTCGACGGGGGCCGCTTTTATTAGATTGAGTTCACCTGGGCCTGCCTTTCCGCCCCCTCACGGCCCCCAGGGTTTTTTAAGCGGCCCCGGAACAGGCCAGGAGGATGTAAAAAGGCCCAAGGAATCCGCCGCTGTGCTCAGAAGTCCGATACGGGCGACGGTTAATCTTCCAGGTGGGACCGTTCGGGTACCTCCTTGGTCAGGCTGCCTATCTAAATAGGCTCGTAGTGTTAAATCGGGTCTGCCAAAATATTTGAGTTGAATCTTCTCCTCTTAGAATGATTTTCCCCAAGCCCTGAAACTATCGGGGGCACTCTCGGTTTGCCGATTGGTCGATTTCCCCGGCCTGCAGGGCTCTCCAAGGGTCGACGGGGGGCCGCTTTTATTAGATTGAGTTCACCTGGGCCTGCCTTTCCGCCCCCTCACGGCCCCCAGGGTTTTTTAAGCGGCCCCGGAACAGGCCAGGAGGATGTAAAAAGGCCCAAGGAATCCGCCGCTGTGCTCAGAAGTCCGATACGGGCGACGGTTAATCTTCCAGGTGGGACCGTTCGGGTACCTCCTTGGTCAGGCTGCCTATCTAAATAGGCTCGTAGTGTTAAATCGGGTCTGCCAAAATATTTGAGTTGAATCTTCTCCTCTTAGAATGATTTTCCCCAAGCCCTGAAACTATCGGGGGCACTCTCGGTTTGCCGATTGGTCGATTTCCCCGGCCTGCAGGGCTCTCCAAGGGTCGACGGGGGCCGCTTTTATTAGATTGAGTTCACCTGGGCCTGCCTTTCCGCCCCCTCACGGCCCCCAGGGTTTTTTAAGCGGCCCCGGAACAGGCCAGGAGGATGTAAAAAGGCCCAAGGAATCCGCCGCTGTGCTCAGAAGTCCGATACGGGCGACGGTTAATCTTCCAGGTGGGACCGTTCGGGTACCTCCTTGGTCAGGCTGCCTATCTAAATAGGCTCGTAGTGTTAAATCGGGTCTGCCAAAATATTTGAGTTGAATCTTCTCCTCTTAGAATGATTTTCCCCAAGCCCTGAAACTATCGGGGGCACTCTCGGTTTGCCGATTGGTCGATTTCCCCGGCCTGCAGGGCTCTCCAAGGGTCGACGGGGGCCGCTTTTATTAGATTGAGTTCACCTGGGCCTGCCTTTCCGCCCCCTCACGGCCCCCCAGGGTTTTTTAAGCGGCCCCGGAACAGGCCAGGAGGATGTAAAAAGGCCCAAGGAATCCGCCGCTGTGCTCAGAAGTCCGATACGGGCGACGGTTAATCTTCCAGGTGGGACCGTTCGGGTACCTCCTTGGTCAGGCTGCCTATCTAAATAGGCTCGTAGTGTTAAATCGGGTCTGCCAAAATATTTGAGTTGAATCTTCTCCTCTTAGAATGATTTTCCCCAAGCCCTGAAACTATCGGGGGCACTCTCGGTTTGCCGATTGGTCGATTTCCCCGGCCTGCAGGGCTCTCCAAGGGTCGACGGGGGCCGCTTTTATTAGATTGAGTTCCCCTGGGCCTGCCTTTCCGCCCCCTCACGGCCCCCAGGGTTTTTTTAAGCGGCCCCGGAACAGGCCAGGAGGATGTAAAAAGGCCCAAGGAATCCGCCGCTGTGCTCAGAAGTCCGATACGGGCGACGGTTAATCTTCCAGGTGGGACCGTTCGGGTACCTCCTTGGTCAGGCTGCCTATCTAAATAGGCTCGTAGTGTTAAATCGGGTCTGCCAAAATATTTGAGTTGAATCTTCTCCTCTTAGAATGATTTTCCCCAAGCCCTGAAACTATCGGGGGCACTCTCGGTTTGCCGATTGGTCGATTTCCCCCGGCCTGCAGGGCTCTCCAAGGGTCGACGGGGGCCGCTTTTATTAGATTGAGTTCACCTGGGCCTGCCTTTCCGCCCCCTCACGGCCCCCAGGGTTTTTTAAGCGGCCCCGGAACAGGCCAGGAGGATGTAAAAAGGCCCAAGGAATCCGCCGCTGTGCTCAGAAGTCCGATACGGGCGACGGTTAATCTTCCAGGTGGGACCGTTCGGGTACCTCCTTGGTCAGGCTGCCTATCTAAATAGGCTCGTAGTGTTAAATCGGGTCTGCCAAAATATTTGAGTTGAATCTTCTCCTCTTAGAATGATTTTCCCCAAGCCCTGAAACTATCGGGGGCACTCTCGGTTTGCCGATTGGTCGATTTCCCCGGCCTGCAGGGCTCTCCAAGGGTCGACGGGGGCCGCTTTTATTAGATTGAGTTCACCTGGGCCTGCCTTTCCGCCCCCCTCACGGCCCCCCAGGGTTTTTTAAGCGGCCCCGGAACAGGCCAGGAGGATGTAAAAAGGCCCAAGGAATCCGCCGCTGTGCTCAGAAGTCCGATACGGGCGACGGTTAATCTTCCAGGTGGGACCGTTCGGGTACCTCCTTGGTCAGGCTGCCTATCTAAATAGGCTCGTAGTGTTAAATCGGGTCTGCCAAAATATTTGAGTTGAATCTTCTCCTCTTAGAATGATTTTCCCCAAGCCCTGAAACTATCGGGGGCACTCTCGGTTTGCCGATTGGTCGATTTCCCCGGCCTGCAGGGCTCTCCAAGGGTCGACGGGGGCCGCTTTTATTAGATTGAGTTCACCTGGGCCTGCCTTTCCGCCCCCTCACGGCCCCCAGGGTTTTTTAAGCGGCCCCGGAACAGGCCAGGAGGATGTAAAAAGGCCCAAGGAATCCGCCGCTGTGCTCAGAAGTCCGATACGGGCGACGGTTAATCTTCCAGGTGGGACCGTTCGGGTACCTCCTTGGTCAGGCTGCCTATCTAAATAGGCTCGTAGTGTTAAATCGGGTCTGCCAAAATATTTGAGTTGAATCTTCTCCTCTTAGAATGATTTTCCCCAAGCCCTGAAACTATCGGGGGCACTCTCGGTTTGCCGATTGGTCGATTTCCCCGGCCTGCAGGGCTCTCCAAGGGTCGACGGGGGCCGCTTTTATTAGATTGAGTTCCCCTGGGCCTGCCTTTCCGCCCCCTCACGGCCCCCAGGGTTTTTTAAGCGGCCCCGGAACAGGCCAGGAGGATGTAAAAAGGCCCAAGGAATCCGCCGCTGTGCTCAGAAGTCCGATACGGGCGACGGTTAATCTTCCAGGTGGGACCGTTCGGGTACCTCCTTGGTCAGGCTGCCTATCTAAATAGGCTCGTAGTGTTAAATCGGGTCTGCCAAAATATTTGAGTTGAATCTTCTCCTCTTAGAATGATTTTCCCCAAGCCCTGAAACTATCGGGGGCACTCTCGGTTTGCCGATTGGTCGATTTCCCCCGGCCTGCAGGGCTCTCCAAGGGTCGACGGGGGCCGCTTTTATTAGATTGAGTTCACCTGGGCCTGCCTTTCCGCCCCCTCACGGCCCCCAGGGTTTTTTAAGCGGCCCCGGAACAGGCCAGGAGGATGTAAAAAGGCCCAAGGAATCCGCCGCTGTGCTCAGAAGTCCGATACGGGCGACGGTTAATCTTCCAGGTGGGACCGTTCGGGTACCTCCTTGGTCAGGCTGCCTATCTAAATAGGCTCGTAGTGTTAAATCGGGTCTGCCAAAATATTTGAGTTGAATCTTCTCCTCTTAGAATGATTTTCCCCAAGCCCTGAAACTATCGGGGGCACTCTCGGTTTGCCGATTGGTCGATTTCCCCGGCCTGCAGGGCTCTCCAAGGGTCGACGGGGGCCGCTTTTATTAGATTGAGTTCACCTGGGCCTGCCTTTCCGCCCCCTCACGGCCCCCAGGGTTTTTTAAGCGGCCCCGGAACAGGCCAGGAGGATGTAAAAAGGCCCAAGGAATCCGCCGCTGTGCTCAGAAGTCCGATACGGGCGACGGTTAATCTTCCAGGTGGGACCGTTCGGGTACCTCCTTGGTCAGGCTGCCTATCTAAATAGGCTCGTAGTGTTAAATCGGGTCTGCCAAAATATTTGAGTTGAATCTTCTCCTCTTAGAATGATTTTCCCCAAGCCCTGAAACTATCGGGGGGCACTCTCGGTTTGCCGATTGGTCGATTTCCCCGGCCTGCAGGGCTCTCCAAGGGTCGACGGGGGCCGCTTTTATTAGATTGAGTTCACCTGGGCCTGCCTTTCCGCCCCCTCACGGCCCCCAGGGTTTTTTAAGCGGCCCCGGAACAGGCCAGGAGGATGTAAAAAGGCCCAAGGAATCCGCCGCTGTGCTCAGAAGTCCGATACGGGCGACGGTTAATCTTCCAGGTGGGACCGTTCGGGTACCTCCTTGGTCAGGCTGCCTATCTAAATAGGCTCGTAGTGTTAAATCGGGTCTGCCAAAATATTTGAGTTGAATCTTCTCCTCTTAGAATGATTTTCCCCAAGCCCCTGAAACTATCGGGGGCACTCTCGGTTTGCCGATTGGTCGATTTCCCCGGCCTGCAGGGCTCTCCAAGGGTCGACGGGGGCCGCTTTTATTAGATTGAGTTCCCCTGGGCCTGCCTTTCCGCCCCCTCACGGCCCCCAGGGTTTTTTAAGCGGCCCCGGAACAGGCCAGGAGGATGTAAAAAGGCCCAAGGAATCCGCCGCTGTGCTCAGAAGTCCGATACGGGCGACGGTTAATCTTCCAGGTGGGACCGTTCGGGTACCTCCTTGGTCAGGCTGCCTATCTAAATAGGCTCGTAGTGTTAAATCGGGTCTGCCAAAATATTTGAGTTGAATCTTCTCCTCTTAGAATGATTTTCCCCAAGCCCTGAAACTATCGGGGGCACTCTCGGTTTGCCGATTGGTCGATTTCCCCCGGCCTGCAGGGCTCTCCAAGGGTCGACGGGGGCCGCTTTTATTAGATTGAGTTCACCTGGGCCTGCCTTTCCGCCCCCTCACGGCCCCCAGGGTTTTTTAAGCGGCCCCGGAACAGGCCAGGAGGATGTAAAAAGGCCCAAGGAATCCGCCGCTGTGCTCAGAAGTCCGATACGGGCGACGGTTAATCTTCCAGGTGGGACCGTTCGGGTACCTCCTTGGTCAGGCTGCCTATCTAAATAGGCTCGTAGTGTTAAATCGGGTCTGCCAAAATATTTGAGTTGAATCTTCTCCTCTTAGAATGATTTTCCCCAAGCCCTGAAACTATCGGGGGCACTCTCGGTTTGCCGATTGGTCGATTTTCCCCGGCCTGCAGGGCTCTCCAAGGGTCGACGGGGGCCGCTTTTATTAGATTGAGTTCACCTGGGCCTGCCTTTCCGCCCCCTCACGGCCCCCAGGGTTTTTTAAGCGGCCCCGGAACAGGCCAGGAGGATGTAAAAAGGCCCAAGGAATCCGCCGCTGTGCTCAGAAGTCCGATACGGGCGACGGTTAATCTTCCAGGTGGGACCGTTCGGGTACCTCCTTGGTCAGGCTGCCTATCTAAATAGGCTCGTAGTGTTAAATCGGGTCTGCCAAAATATTTGAGTTGAATCTTCTCCTCTTAGAATGATTTTCCCCAAGCCCTGAAACTATCGGGGGCACTCTCGGTTTGCCGAGTTGGTCGATTTCCCCGGCCTGCAGGGCTCTCCAAGGGTCGACGGGGGCCGCTTTTATTAGATTGAGTTCACCTGGGCCTGCCTTTCCGCCCCCTCACGGCCCCCAGGGTTTTTTAAGCGGCCCCGGAACAGGCCAGGAGGATGTAAAAAGGCCCAAGGAATCCGCCGCTGTGCTCAGAAGTCCGATACGGGCGACGGTTAATCTTCCAGGTGGGACCGTTCGGGTACCTCCTTGGTCAGGCTGCCTATCTAAATAGGCTCGTAGTGTTAAATCGGGTCTGCCAAAATATTTGAGTTGAATCTTCTCCTCTTAGAATGATTTTCCCCAAGCCCTGAAACTATCGGGGGCACTCTCGGTTTGCCGATTGGTCGATTTCCCCGGCCTGCAGGGCTCTCCAAGGGTCGACGGGGGCCGCTTTTATTAGATTGAGTTCACCTGGGCCTGCCTTTCCGCCCCCTCACGGCCCCCAGGGTTTTTTAAGCGGCCCCGGAACAGGCCAGGAGGATGTAAAAAGGCCCAAGGAATCCGCCGCTGTGCTCAGAAGTCCGATACGGGCGACGGTTAATCTTCCAGGTGGGACCGTTCGGGTACCTCCTTGGTCAGGCTGCCTATCTAAATAGGCTCGTAGTGTTAAATCGGGTCTGCCAAAATATTTGAGTTGAATCTTCTCCTCTTAGAATGATTTTCCCCAAGCCCTGAAACTATCGGGGGCACTCTCGGTTTGCCGATTGGTCGATTTCCCCGGCCTGCAGGGCTCTCCAAGGGTCGACGGGGGCCGCTTTTATTAGATTGAGTTCCCCTGGGCCTGCCTTTCCGCCCCCTCACGGCCCCCAGGGTTTTTTAAGCGGCCCCGGAACAGGCCAGGAGGATGTAAAAAGGCCCAAGGAATCCGCCGCTGTGCTCAGAAGTCCGATACGGGCGACGGTTAATCTTCCAGGTGGGACCGTTCGGGTACCTCCTTGGTCAGGCTGCCTATCTAAATAGGCTCGTAGTGTTAAATCGGGTCTGCCAAAATATTTGAGTTGAATCTTCTCCTCTTAGAATGATTTTCCCCAAGCCCTGAAACTATCGGGGGCACTCTCGGTTTGCCGATTGGTCGATTTCCCCGGCCTGCAGGGCTCTCCAAGGGTCGACGGGGGCCGCTTTTATTAGATTGAGTTCACCTGGGCCTGCCTTTCCGCCCCCTCACGGCCCCCAGGGTTTTTTAAGCGGCCCCGGAACAGGCCAGGAGGATGTAAAAAGGCCCAAGGAATCCGCCGCTGTGCTCAGAAGTCCGATACGGGCGACGGTTAATCTTCCAGGTGGGACCGTTCGGGTACCTCCTTGGTCAGGCTGCCTATCTAAATAGGCTCGTAGTGTTAAATCGGGTCTGCCAAAATATTTGAGTTGAATCTTCTCCTCTTAGAATGATTTTCCCCAAGCCCTGAAACTATCGGGGGCACTCTCGGTTTGCCGATTGGTCGATTTCCCCGGCCTGCAGGGCTCTCCAAGGGTCGACGGGGGCCGCTTTTATTAGATTGAGTTCACCTGGGCCTGCCTTTCCGCCCCCTCACGGCCCCCAGGGTTTTTTAAGCGGCCCCGGAACAGGCCAGGAGGATGTAAAAAGGCCCAAGGAATCCGCCGCTGTGCTCAGAAGTCCGATACGGGCGACGGTTAATCTTCCAGGTGGGACCGTTCGGGTACCTCCTTGGTCAGGCTGCCTATCTAAATAGGCTCGTAGTGTTAAATCGGGTCTGCCAAAATATTTGAGTTGAATCTTCTCCTCTTAGAATGATTTTCCCCAAGCCCTGAAACTATCGGGGGCACTCTCGGTTTGCCGATTGGTCGATTTCCCCGGCCTGCAGGGCTCTCCAAGGGTCGACGGGGGCCGCTTTTATTAGATTGAGTTCACCTGGGCCTGCCTTTCCGCCCCCTCACGGCCCCCAGGGTTTTTTAAGCGGCCCCGGAACAGGCCAGGAGGATGTAAAAAGGCCCAAGGAATCCGCCGCTGTGCTCAGAAGTCCGATACGGGCGACGGTTAATCTTCCAGGTGGGACCGTTCGGGTACCTCCTTGGTCAGGCTGCCTATCTAAATAGGCTCGTAGTGTTAAATCGGGTCTGCCAAAATATTTGAGTTGAATCTTCTCCTCTTAGAATGATTTTCCCCAAGCCCTGAAACTATCGGGGGCACTCTCGGTTTGCCGATTGGTCGATTTCCCCGGCCTGCAGGGCTCTCCAAGGGTCGACGGGGGCCGCTTTTATTAGATTGAGTTCACCTGGGCCTGCCTTTCCGCCCCCTCACGGCCCCCAGGGTTTTTTAAGCGGCCCCGGAACAGGCCAGGAGGATGTAAAAAGGCCCAAGGAATCCGCCGCTGTGCTCAGAAGTCCGATACGGGCGACGGTTAATCTTCCAGGTGGGACCGTTCGGGTACCTCCTTGGTCAGGCTGCCTATCTAAATAGGCTCGTAGTGTTAAATCGGGTCTGCCAAAATATTTGAGTTGAATCTTCTCCTCTTAGAATGATTTTCCCCAAGCCCTGAAACTATCGGGGGCACTCTCGGTTTGCCGATTGGTCGATTTCCCCGGCCTGCAGGGCTCTCCAAGGGTCGACGGGGGCCGCTTTTATTAGATTGAGTTCACCTGGGCCTGCCTTTCCGCCCCCTCACGGCCCCCAGGGTTTTTTAAGCGGCCCCGGAACAGGCCAGGAGGATGTAAAAAGGCCCAAGGAATCCGCCGCTGTGCTCAGAAGTCCGATACGGGCGACGGTTAATCTTCCAGGTGGGACCGTTCGGGTACCTCCTTGGTCAGGCTGCCTATCTAAATAGGCTCGTAGTGTTAAATCGGGTCTGCCAAAATATTTGAGTTGAATCTTCTCCTCTTAGAATGATTTTCCCCAAGCCCTGAAACTATCGGGGGCACTCTCGGTTTGCCGATTGGTCGATTTCCCCGGCCTGCAGGGCTCTCCAAGGGTCGACGGGGGCCGCTTTTATTAGATTGAGTTCACCTGGGCCTGCCTTTCCGCCCCCTCACGGCCCCCAGGGTTTTTTAAGCGGCCCCGGAACAGGCCAGGAGGATGTAAAAAGGCCCAAGGAATCCGCCGCTGTGCTCAGAAGTCCGATACGGGCGACGGTTAATCTTCCAGGTGGGACCGTTCGGGTACCTCCTTGGTCAGGCTGCCTATCTAAATAGGCTCGTAGTGTTAAATCGGGTCTGCCAAAATATTTGAGTTGAATCTTCTCCTCTTAGAATGATTTTCCCCAAGCCCTGAAACTATCGGGGGCACTCTCGGTTTGCCGATTGGTCGATTTCCCCGGCCTGCAGGGCTCTCCAAGGGTCGACGGGGGCCGCTTTTATTAGATTGAGTTCACCTGGGCCTGCCTTTCCGCCCCCTCACGGCCCCCAGGGTTTTTTAAGCGGCCCCGGAACAGGCCAGGAGGATGTAAAAAGGCCCAAGGAATCCGCCGCTGTGCTCAGAAGTCCGATACGGGCGACGGTTAATCTTCCAGGTGGGACCGTTCGGGTACCTCCTTGGTCAGGCTGCCTATCTAAATAGGCTCGTAGTGTTAAATCGGGTCTGCCAAAATATTTGAGTTGAATCTTCTCCTCTTAGAATGATTTTCCCCAAGCCCTGAAACTATCGGGGGCACTCTCGGTTTGCCGATTGGTCGATTTCCCCGGCCTGCAGGGCTCTCCAAGGGTCGACGGGGGCCGCTTTTATTAGATTGAGTTCACCTGGGCCTGCCTTTCCGCCCCCTCACGGCCCCCAGGGTTTTTTAAGCGGCCCCGGAACAGGCCAGGAGGATGTAAAAAGGCCCAAGGAATCCGCCGCTGTGCTCAGAAGTCCGATACGGGCGACGGTTAATCTTCCAGGTGGGACCGTTCGGGTACCTCCTTGGTCAGGCTGCCTATCTAAATAGGCTCGTAGTGTTAAATCGGGTCTGCCAAAATATTTGAGTTGAATCTTCTCCTCTTAGAATGATTTTCCCCAAGCCCTGAAACTATCGGGGGCACTCTCGGTTTGCCGATTGGTCGATTTCCCCGGCCTGCAGGGCTCTCCAAGGGTCGACGGGGGCCGCTTTTATTAGATTGAGTTCACCTGGGCCTGCCTTTCCGCCCCCTCACGGCCCCCAGGGTTTTTTAAGCGGCCCCGGAACAGGCCAGGAGGATGTAAAAAGGCCCAAGGAATCCGCCGCTGTGCTCAGAAGTCCGATACGGGCGACGGTTAATCTTCCAGGTGGGACCGTTCGGGTACCTCCTTGGTCAGGCTGCCTATCTAAATAGGCTCGTAGTGTTAAATCGGGTCTGCCAAAATATTTGAGTTGAATCTTCTCCTCTTAGAATGATTTTCCCCAAGCCCTGAAACTATCGGGGGCACTCTCGGTTTGCCGATTGGTCGATTTCCCCGGCCTGCAGGGCTCTCCAAGGGTCGACGGGGGCCGCTTTTATTAGATTGAGTTCACCTGGGCCTGCCTTTCCGCCCCCTCACGGCCCCCAGGGTTTTTTAAGCGGCCCCGGAACAGGCCAGGAGGATGTAAAAAGGCCCAAGGAATCCGCCGCTGTGCTCAGAAGTCCGATACGGGCGACGGTTAATCTTCCAGGTGGGACCGTTCGGGTACCTCCTTGGTCAGGCTGCCTATCTAAATAGGCTCGTAGTGTTAAATCGGGTCTGCCAAAATATTTGAGTTGAATCTTCTCCTCTTAGAATGATTTTCCCCAAGCCCTGAAACTATCGGGGGCACTCTCGGTTTGCCGATTGGTCGATTTCCCCGGCCTGCAGGGCTCTCCAAGGGTCGACGGGGGCCGCTTTTATTAGATTGAGTTCACCTGGGCCTGCCTTTCCGCCCCCTCACGGCCCCCAGGGTTTTTTAAGCGGCCCCGGAACAGGCCAGGAGGATGTAAAAAGGCCCAAGGAATCCGCCGCTGTGCTCAGAAGTCCGATACGGGCGACGGTTAATCTTCCAGGTGGGACCGTTCGGGTACCTCCTTGGTCAGGCTGCCTATCTAAATAGGCTCGTAGTGTTAAATCGGGTCTGCCAAAATATTTGAGTTGAATCTTCTCCTCTTAGAATGATTTTCCCCAAGCCCTGAAACTATCGGGGGCACTCTCGGTTTGCCGATTGGTCGATTTCCCCGGCCTGCAGGGCTCTCCAAGGGTCGACGGGGGCCGCTTTTATTAGATTGAGTTCACCTGGGCCTGCCTTTCCGCCCCCTCACGGCCCCCAGGGTTTTTTAAGCGGCCCCGGAACAGGCCAGGAGGATGTAAAAAGGCCCAAGGAATCCGCCGCTGTGCTCAGAAGTCCGATACGGGCGACGGTTAATCTTCCAGGTGGGACCGTTCGGGTACCTCCTTGGTCAGGCTGCCTATCTAAATAGGCTCGTAGTGTTAAATCGGGTCTGCCAAAATATTTGAGTTGAATCTTCTCCTCTTAGAATGATTTTCCCCAAGCCCTGAAACTATCGGGGGCACTCTCGGTTTGCCGATTGGTCGATTTCCCCCGGCCTGCAGGGCTCTCCAAGGGTCGACGGGGGCCGCTTTTATTAGATTGAGTTCACCTGGGCCTGCCTTTCCGCCCCCTCACGGCCCCCAGGGTTTTTTAAGCGGCCCCGGAACAGGCCAGGAGGATGTAAAAAGGCCCAAGGAATCCGCCGCTGTGCTCAGAAGTCCGATACGGGCGACGGTTAATCTTCCAGGTGGGACCGTTCGGGTACCTCCTTGGTCAGGCTGCCTATCTAAATAGGCTCGTAGTGTTAAATCGGGTCTGCCAAAATATTTGAGTTGAATCTTCTCCTCTTAGAATGATTTTCCCCAAGCCCTGAAACTATCGGGGGCACTCTCGGTTTGCCGATTGGTCGATTTCCCCGGCCTGCAGGGCTCTCCAAGGGTCGACGGGGGCCGCTTTTATTAGATTGAGTTCACCTGGGCCTGCCTTTCCGCCCCCTCACGGCCCCCAGGGTTTTTTAAGCGGCCCCGGAACAGGCCAGGAGGATGTAAAAAGGCCCAAGGAATCCGCCGCTGTGCTCAGAAGTCCGATACGGGCGACGGTTAATCTTCCAGGTGGGACCGTTCGGGTACCTCCTTGGTCAGGCTGCCTATCTAAATAGGCTCGTAGTGTTAAATCGGGTCTGCCAAAATATTTGAGTTGAATCTTCTCCTCTTAGAATGATTTTCCCCAAGCCCTGAAACTATCGGGGGCACTCTCGGTTTGCCGATTGGTCGATTTCCCCGGCCTGCAGGGCTCTCCAAGGGTCGACGGGGGCCGCTTTTATTAGATTGAGTTCACCTGGGCCTGCCTTTCCGCCCCCTCACGGCCCCCAGGGTTTTTTAAGCGGCCCCGGAACAGGCCAGGAGGATGTAAAAAGGCCCAAGGAATCCGCCGCTGTGCTCAGAAGTCCGATACGGGCGACGGTTAATCTTCCAGGTGGGACCGTTCGGGTACCTCCTTGGTCAGGCTGCCTATCTAAATAGGCTCGTAGTGTTAAATCGGGTCTGCCAAAATATTTGAGTT
Organism: Lepidonotus clava; assembly: GCA_936440205.1. Classification (NCBI taxonomy): domain Eukaryota; kingdom Metazoa; phylum Annelida; class Polychaeta; order Phyllodocida; family Polynoidae; genus Lepidonotus; species Lepidonotus clava. The sequence goes on along the minus strand of CAKZFK010000104.1, from coordinate 26,078 downwards.
GAATCTTCTCCTCTTAGAATGATTTTCCCCAAGCCCTGAAACTATCGGGGGCACTCTCGGTTTGCCGATTGGTCGATTTCCCCGGCCTGCAGGGCTCTCCAAGGGTCGACGGGGGCCGCTTTTATTAGATTGAGTTCACCTGGGCCTGCCTTTCCGCCCCCTCACGGCCCCCAGGGTTTTTTAAGCGGCCCCGGAACAGGCCAGGAGGATGTAAAAAGGCCCAAGGAATCCGCCGCTGTGCTCAGAAGTCCGATACGGGCGACGGTTAATCTTCCAGGTGGGACCGTTCGGGTACCTCCTTGGTCAGGCTGCCTATCTAAATAGGCTCGTAGTGTTAAATCGGGTCTGCCAAAATATTTGAGTTGAATCTTCTCCTCTTAGAATGATTTTCCCCAAGCCCTGAAACTATCGGGGGCACTCTCGGTTTGCCGATTGGTCGATTTCCCCGGCCTGCAGGGCTCTCCAAGGGTCGACGGGGGCCGCTTTTATTAGATTGAGTTCACCTGGGCCTGCCTTTCCGCCCCCTCACGGCCCCCAGGGTTTTTTAAGCGGCCCCGGAACAGGCCAGGAGGATGTAAAAAGGCCCAAGGAATCCGCCGCTGTGCTCAGAAGTCCGATACGGGCGACGGTTAATCTTCCAGGTGGGACCGTTCGGGTACCTCCTTGGTCAGGCTGCCTATCTAAATAGGCTCGTAGTGTTAAATCGGGTCTGCCAAAATATTTGAGTTGAATCTTCTCCTCTTAGAATGATTTTCCCCAAGCCCTGAAACTATCGGGGGCACTCTCGGTTTGCCGATTGGTCGATTTCCCCGGCCTGCAGGGCTCTCCAAGGGTCGACGGGGGCCGCTTTTATTAGATTGAGTTCACCTGGGCCTGCCTTTCCGCCCCCTCACGGCCCCCAGGGTTTTTTAAGCGGCCCCGGAACAGGCCAGGAGGATGTAAAAAGGCCCAAGGAATCCGCCGCTGTGCTCAGAAGTCCGATACGGGCGACGGTTAATCTTCCAGGTGGGACCGTTCGGGTACCTCCTTGGTCAGGCTGCCTATCTAAATAGGCTCGTAGTGTTAAATCGGGTCTGCCAAAATATTTGAGTTGAATCTTCTCCTCTTAGAATGATTTTCCCCAAGCCCTGAAACTATCGGGGGCACTCTCGGTTTGCCGATTGGTCGATTTCCCCGGCCTGCAGGGCTCTCCAAGGGTCGACGGGGGCCGCTTTTATTAGATTGAGTTCACCTGGGCCTGCCTTTCCGCCCCCTCACGGCCCCCAGGGTTTTTTAAGCGGCCCCGGAACAGGCCAGGAGGATGTAAAAAGGCCCAAGGAATCCGCCGCTGTGCTCAGAAGTCCGATACGGGCGACGGTTAATCTTCCAGGTGGGACCGTTCGGGTACCTCCTTGGTCAGGCTGCCTATCTAAATAGGCTCGTAGTGTTAAATCGGGTCTGCCAAAATATTTGAGTTGAATCTTCTCCTCTTAGAATGATTTTCCCCAAGCCCTGAAACTATCGGGGGCACTCTCGGTTTGCCGATTGGTCGATTTCCCCGGCCTGCAGGGCTCTCCAAGGGTCGACGGGGGCCGCTTTTATTAGATTGAGTTCACCTGGGCCTGCCTTTCCGCCCCCTCACGGCCCCCAGGGTTTTTTAAGCGGCCCCGGAACAGGCCAGGAGGATGTAAAAAGGCCCAAGGAATCCGCCGCTGTGCTCAGAAGTCCGATACGGGCGACGGTTAATCTTCCAGGTGGGACCGTTCGGGTACCTCCTTGGTCAGGCTGCCTATCTAAATAGGCTCGTAGTGTTAAATCGGGTCTGCCAAAATATTTGAGTTGAATCTTCTCCTCTTAGAATGATTTTCCCCAAGCCCTGAAACTATCGGGGGCACTCTCGGTTTGCCGATTGGTCGATTTCCCCGGCCTGCAGGGCTCTCCAAGGGTCGACGGGGGCCGCTTTTATTAGATTGAGTTCACCTGGGCCTGCCTTTCCGCCCCCTCACGGCCCCCAGGGTTTTTTAAGCGGCCCCGGAACAGGCCAGGAGGATGTAAAAAGGCCCAAGGAATCCGCCGCTGTGCTCAGAAGTCCGATACGGGCGACGGTTAATCTTCCAGGTGGGACCGTTCGGGTACCTCCTTGGTCAGGCTGCCTATCTAAATAGGCTCGTAGTGTTAAATCGGGTCTGCCAAAATATTTGAGTTGAATCTTCTCCTCTTAGAATGATTTTCCCCAAGCCCTGAAACTATCGGGGGCACTCTCGGTTTGCCGATTGGTCGATTTCCCCGGCCTGCAGGGCTCTCCAAGGGTCGACGGGGGCCGCTTTTATTAGATTGAGTTCACCTGGGCCTGCCTTTCCGCCCCCTCACGGCCCCCAGGGTTTTTTAAGCGGCCCCGGAACAGGCCAGGAGGATGTAAAAAGGCCCAAGGAATCCGCCGCTGTGCTCAGAAGTCCGATACGGGCGACGGTTAATCTTCCAGGTGGGACCGTTCGGGTACCTCCTTGGTCAGGCTGCCTATCTAAATAGGCTCGTAGTGTTAAATCGGGTCTGCCAAAATATTTGAGTTGAATCTTCTCCTCTTAGAATGATTTTCCCCAAGCCCTGAAACTATCGGGGGCACTCTCGGTTTGCCGATTGGTCGATTTCCCCGGCCTGCAGGGCTCTCCAAGGGTCGACGGGGGCCGCTTTTATTAGATTGAGTTCACCTGGGCCTGCCTTTCCGCCCCCTCACGGCCCCCAGGGTTTTTTAAGCGGCCCCGGAACAGGCCAGGAGGATGTAAAAAGGCCCAAGGAATCCGCCGCTGTGCTCAGAAGTCCGATACGGGCGACGGTTAATCTTCCAGGTGGGACCGTTCGGGTACCTCCTTGGTCAGGCTGCCTATCTAAATAGGCTCGTAGTGTTAAATCGGGTCTGCCAAAATATTTGAGTTGAATCTTCTCCTCTTAGAATGATTTTCCCCAAGCCCTGAAACTATCGGGGGCACTCTCGGTTTGCCGATTGGTCGATTTCCCCGGCCTGCAGGGCTCTCCAAGGGTCGACGGGGGCCGCTTTTATTAGATTGAGTTCACCTGGGCCTGCCTTTCCGCCCCCTCACGGCCCCCAGGGTTTTTTAAGCGGCCCCGGAACAGGCCAGGAGGATGTAAAAAGGCCCAAGGAATCCGCCGCTGTGCTCAGAAGTCCGATACGGGCGACGGTTAATCTTCCAGGTGGGACCGTTCGGGTACCTCCTTGGTCAGGCTGCCTATCTAAATAGGCTCGTAGTGTTAAATCGGGTCTGCCAAAATATTTGAGTTGAATCTTCTCCTCTTAGAATGATTTTCCCCAAGCCCTGAAACTATCGGGGGCACTCTCGGTTTGCCGATTGGTCGATTTCCCCGGCCTGCAGGGCTCTCCAAGGGTCGACGGGGGCCGCTTTTATTAGATTGAGTTCACCTGGGCCTGCCTTTCCGCCCCCTCACGGCCCCCAGGGTTTTTTAAGCGGCCCCGGAACAGGCCAGGAGGATGTAAAAAGGCCCAAGGAATCCGCCGCTGTGCTCAGAAGTCCGATACGGGCGACGGTTAATCTTCCAGGTGGGACCGTTCGGGTACCTCCTTGGTCAGGCTGCCTATCTAAATAGGCTCGTAGTGTTAAATCGGGTCTGCCAAAATATTTGAGTTGAATCTTCTCCTCTTAGAATGATTTTCCCCAAGCCCTGAAACTATCGGGGGCACTCTCGGTTTGCCGATTGGTCGATTTCCCCGGCCTGCAGGGCTCTCCAAGGGTCGACGGGGGCCGCTTTTATTAGATTGAGTTCACCTGGGCCTGCCTTTCCGCCCCCTCACGGCCCCCAGGGTTTTTTAAGCGGCCCCGGAACAGGCCAGGAGGATGTAAAAAGGCCCAAGGAATCCGCCGCTGTGCTCAGAAGTCCGATACGGGCGACGGTTAATCTTCCAGGTGGGACCGTTCGGGTACCTCCTTGGTCAGGCTGCCTATCTAAATAGGCTCGTAGTGTTAAATCGGGTCTGCCAAAATATTTGAGTTGAATCTTCTCCTCTTAGAATGATTTTCCCCAAGCCCTGAAACTATCGGGGGCACTCTCGGTTTGCCGATTGGTCGATTTCCCCGGCCTGCAGGGCTCTCCAAGGGTCGACGGGGGCCGCTTTTATTAGATTGAGTTCACCTGGGCCTGCCTTTCCGCCCCCTCACGGCCCCCAGGGTTTTTTAAGCGGCCCCGGAACAGGCCAGGAGGATGTAAAAAGGCCCAAGGAATCCGCCGCTGTGCTCAGAAGTCCGATACGGGCGACGGTTAATCTTCCAGGTGGGACCGTCTCGGGTACCTCCTTGGTCAGGCTGCCTATCTAAATAGGCTCGTAGTGTTAAATCGGGTCTGCCAAAATATTTGAGTTGAATCTTCTCCTCTTAGAATGATTTTCCCCAAGCCCTGAAACTATCGGGGGCACTCTCGGTTTGCCGATTGGTCGATTTCCCCGGCCTGCAGGGCTCTCCAAGGGTCGACGGGGGCCGCTTTTATTAGATTGAGTTCACCTGGGCCTGCCTTTCCGCCCCCTCACGGCCCCCAGGGTTTTTTAAGCGGCCCCGGAACAGGCCAGGAGGATGTAAAAAGGCCCAAGGAATCCGCCGCTGTGCTCAGAAGTCCGATACGGGCGACGGTTAATCTTCCAGGTGGGACCGTTCGGGTACCTCCTTGGTCAGGCTGCCTATCTAAATAGGCTCGTAGTGTTAAATCGGGTCTGCCAAAATATTTGAGTTGAATCTTCTCCTCTTAGAATGATTTTCCCCAAGCCCTGAAACTATCGGGGGCACTCTCGGTTTGCCGATTGGTCGATTTCCCCGGCCTGCAGGGCTCTCCAAGGGTCGACGGGGGCCGCTTTTATTAGATTGAGTTCCCCTGGGCCTGCCTTTCCGCCCCCTCACGGCCCCCCAGGGTTTTTTAAGCGGCCCCGGAACAGGCCAGGAGGATGTAAAAAGGCCCAAGGAATCCGCCGCTGTGCTCAGAAGTCCCGATACGGGCGACGGTTAATCTTCCAGGTGGGACCGTTCGGGTACCTCCTTGGTCAGGCTGCCTATCTAAATAGGCTCGTAGTGTTAAATCGGGTCTGCCAAAATATTTGAGTTGAATCTTCTCCGTCTTAGAATGATTTTCCCCAAGCCCTGAAACTATCGGGGGCACTCTCGGTTTGCCGATTGGTCGATTTCCCGGCCTGCAGGGCTCTCCAAGGGTCGACGGGGGCCGCTTTTATTAGATTGAGTTCACCTGGGCCTGCCTTTCCGCCCCCTCACGGCCCCCAGGGTTTTTAAGCGGCCCCGGAACAGGCCAGGAGGATGTAAAAAGGCCCAAGGAATCCGCCGCTGTGCTCAGAAGTCCGATACGGGCGACGGTTAATCTTCCAGGTGGGACCGTTCGGGTACCTCCTTGGTCAGGCTGCCTATCTAAATAGGCTCGTAGTGTTAAATCGGGTCTGCCAAAATATTTGAGTTGAATCTTCTCCTCTTAGAATGATTTTCCCCAAGCCCTGAAACTATCGGGGGCACTCTCGGTTTGCCGATTGGTCGATTTCCCCGGCCTGCAGGGCTCTCCAAGGGTCGACGGGGGCCGCTTTTATTAGATTGAGTTCACCTGGGCCTGCCTTTCCGCCCCCTCACGGCCCCCAGGGTTTTTTAAGCGGCCCCGGAACAGGCCAGGAGGATGTAAAAAGGCCCAAGGAATCCGCCGCTGTGCTCAGAAGTCCGATACGGGCGACGGTTAATCTTCCAGGTGGGACCGTTCGGGTACCTCCTTGGTCAGGCTGCCTATCTAAATAGGCTCGTAGTGTTTAAATCGGGTCTGCCAAAATATTTGAGTTGAATCTTCTCCTCTTAGAATGATTTTCCCCAAGCCCTGAAACTATCGGGGGCACTCTCGGTTTGCCGATTGGTCGATTTCCCCGGCCCTGCAGGGCTCTCCAAGGGTCGACGGGGGGCCGCTTTTATTAGATTGAGTTCCCCTGGGCCTGCCTTTCCGCCCCCCTCACGGCCCCCAGGGTTTTTTAAGCGGCCCCGGAACAGGCCAGGAGGATGTAAAAAGGCCCAAGGAATCCGCCGCTGTGCTCAGAAGTCCGATACGGGCGACGGTTAATCTTCCAGGTGGGACCGTTCGGGTACCTCCTTGGTCAGGCTGCCTATCTAAATAGGCTCGTAGTGTTAAATCGGGTCTGCCAAAATATTTGAGTTGAATCTTCTCCTCTTAGAATGATTTTCCCCAAGCCCTGAAACTATCGGGGGCACTCTCGGTTTGCCGATTGGTCGATTTCCCCGGCCTGCAGGGCTCTCCAAGGGTCGACGGGGGCCGCTTTTATTAGATTGAGTTCACCTGGGCCTGCCTTTCCGCCCCCTCACGGCCCCCAGGGTTTTTTAAGCGGCCCCGGAACAGGCCAGGAGGATGTAAAAAGGCCCAAGGAATCCGCCGCTGTGCTCAGAAGTCCGATACGGGCGACGGTTAATCTTCCAGGTGGGACCGTTCGGGTACCTCCTTGGTCAGGCTGCCTATCTAAATAGGCTCGTAGTGTTAAATCGGGTCTGCCAAAATATTTGAGTTGAATCTTCTCCTCTTAGAATGATTTTCCCCAAGCCCTGAAACTATCGGGGGCACTCTCGGTTTGCCGATTGGTCGATTTCCCCGGCCTGCAGGGCTCTCCAAGGGTCGACGGGGGCCGCTTTTATTAGATTGAGTTCACCTGGGCCTGCCTTTCCGCCCCCTCACGGCCCCCAGGGTTTTTTAAGCGGCCCCGGAACAGGCCAGGAGGATGTAAAAAGGCCCAAGGAATCCGCCGCTGTGCTCAGAAGTCCGATACGGGCGACGGTTAATCTTCCAGGTGGGACCGTTCGGGTACCTCCTTGGTCAGGCTGCCTATCTAAATAGGCTCGTAGTGTTAAATCGGGTCTGCCAAAATATTTGAGTTGAATCTTCTCCTCTTAGAATGATTTTCCCCAAGCCCTGAAACTATCGGGGGCACTCTCGGTTTGCCGATTGGTCGATTTCCCCCGGCCTGCAGGGCTCTCCAAGGGTCGACGGGGGGCCGCTTTTATTAGATTGAGTTCCCTGGGCCTGCCTTTCCGCCCCCTCACGGCCCCCAGGGTTTTTAAGCGGCCCCGGAACAGGCCAGGAGGATGTAAAAAGGCCCAAGGAATCCGCCGCTGTGCTCAGAAGTCCGATACGGGCGACGGTTAATCTTCCAGGTGGGACCGTTCGGGTACCTCCTTGGTCAGGCTGCCTATCTAAATAGGCTCGTAGTGTTAAATCGGGTCTGCCAAAATATTTGAGTTGAATCTTCTCCTCTTAGAATGATTTTCCCCAAGCCCTGAAACTATCGGGGGCACTCTCGGTTTGCCGATTGGTCGATTTCCCCGGCCTGCAGGGCTCTCCAAGGGTCGACGGGGGCCGCTTTTATTAGATTGAGTTCACCTGGGCCTGCCTTTCCGCCCCCTCACGGCCCCCAGGGTTTTTTAAGCGGCCCCGGAACAGGCCCAGGAGGATGTAAAAAGGCCCAAGGAATCCGCCGCTGTGCTCAGAAGTCCGATACGGGGCGACGGTTAATCTTCCAGGTGGGACCGTTCGGGTACCTCCTTGGTCAGGCTGCCCTATCTAAATAGGCTCGTAGTGTTAAATCGGGTCTGCCAAAATATTTGAGTTGAATCTTCTCCTCTTAGAATGATTTTCCCCAAGCCCTGAAACTATCGGGGGCACTCTCGGTTTGCCGATTGGTCGATTTCCCCGGCCTGCAGGGCTCTCCAAGGGTCGACGGGGGGCCGCTTTTATTAGATTGAGTTCACCTGGGCCTGCCTTTCCGCCCCCTCACGGCCCCCAGGGTTTTTTAAGCGGCCCCGGAACAGGCCAGGAGGATGTAAAAAGGCCCAAGGAATCCGCCGCTGTGCTCAGAAGTCCGATACGGGCGACGGTTAATCTTCCAGGTGGGACCGTTCGGGTACCTCCTTGGTCAGGCTGCCTATCTAAATAGGCTCGTAGTGTTAAATCGGGTCTGCCAAAATATTTGAGTTGAATCTTCTCCTCTTAGAATGATTTTCCCCAAGCCCTGAAACTATCGGGGGCACTCTCGGTTTGCCGATTGGTCGATTTCCCCGGCCTGCAGGGCTCTCCAAGGGTCGACGGGGGCCGCTTTTATTAGATTGAGTTCACCTGGGGCCTGCCTTTCCGCCCCCTCACGGCCCCCAGGGTTTTTTAAGCGGCCCCGGAACAGGCCAGGAGGATGTAAAAAGGCCCAAGGAATCCGCCGCTGTGCTCAGAAGTCCGATACGGGCGACGGTTAATCTTCCAGGTGGGACCGTTCGGGTACCTCCTTGGTCAGGCTGCCTATCTAAATAGGCTCGTAGTGTTAAATCGGGTCTGCCAAAATATTTGAGTTGAATCTTCTCCTCTTAGAATGATTTTCCCCAAGCCCTGAAACTATCGGGGGCACTCTCGGTTTGCCGATTGGTCGATTTCCCCGGCCTGCAGGGCTCTCCAAGGGTCGACGGGGGCCGCTTTTATTAGATTGAGTTCCCCTGGGCCTGCCTTTCCGCCCCCTCACGGCCCCCAGGGTTTTTTAAGCGGCCCCGGAACAGGCCAGGAGGATGTAAAAAGGCCCAAGGAATCCGCCGCTGTGCTCAGAAGTCCGATACGGGCGACGGTTAATCTTCCAGGTGGGACCGTTCGGGTACCTCCTTGGTCAGGCTGCCTATCTAAATAGGCTCGTAGTGTTAAATCGGGTCTGCCAAAATATTTGAGTTGAATCTTCTCCTCTTAGAATGATTTTCCCCAAGCCCTGAAACTATCGGGGGCACTCTCGGTTTGCCGATTGGTCGATTTCCCCGGCCTGCAGGCTCTCCAAGGGTCGACGGGGGGCCGCTTTTATTAGATTGAGTTCACCTGGGCCTGCCTTTCCGCCCCCTCACGGCCCCCAGGTTTTTTAAGCGGCCCCGGAACAGGCCAGGAGGATGTAAAAAGGCCCAAGGAATCCGCCGCTGTGCTCAGAAGTCCGATACGGGCGACGGTTAATCTTCCAGGTGGGACCGTTCGGGTACCTCCTTGGTCAGGCTGCCTATCTAAATAGGCTCGTAGTGTTAAATCGGGTCTGCCAAAATATTTGAGTTGAATCTTCTCCTCTTAGAATGATTTTCCCCCAAGCCCTGAAACTATCGGGGGCACTCTCGGTTTGCCGATTGGTCGATTTCCCCGGCCTGCAGGGCTCTCCAAGGGTCGACGGGGGCCGCTTTTATTAGATTGAGTTCACCTGGGCCTGCCTTTCCGCCCCCTCACGGCCCCCAGGGTTTTTTTAAGCGGCCCCGGAACAGGCCAGGAGGATGTAAAAAGGCCCAAGGAATCCGCCGCTGTGCTCAGAAGTCCGATACGGGCGACGGTTAATCTTCCAGGTGGGACCGTTCGGGTACCTCCTTGGTCAGGCTGCCTATCTAAATAGGCTCGTAGTGTTAAATCGGGTCTGCCAAAATATTTGAGTTGAATCTTCTCCTCTTAGAATGATTTTCCCCAAGCCCTGAAACTATCGGGGGCACTCTCGGTTTGCCGATTGGTCGATTTCCCCGGCCTGCAGGGCTCTCCAAGGGTCGACGGGGGCCGCTTTTATTAGATTGAGTTCACCTGGGCCTGCCTTTCCGCCCCCTCACGGCCCCCAGGGTTTTTTAAGCGGCCCCGGAACAGGCCAGGAGGATGTAAAAAGGCCCAAGGAATCCGCCGCTGTGCTCAGAAGTCCGATACGGGCGACGGTTAATCTTCCAGGTGGGACCGTTCGGGTACCTCCTTGGTCAGGCTGCCTATCTAAATAGGCTCGTAGTGTTAAATCGGGTCTGCCAAAATATTTGAGTTGAATCTTCTCCTCTTAGAATGATTTTCCCCAAGCCCTGAAACTATCGGGGGCACTCTCGGTTTGCCGATTGGTCGATTTCCCCGGCCTGCAGGGCTCTCCAAGGGTCGACGGGGGCCGCTTTTATTAGATTGAGTTCACCTGGGCCTGCCTTTCCGCCCCCTCACGGCCCCCAGGGTTTTTTAAGCGGCCCCGGAACAGGCCAGGAGGATGTAAAAAGGCCCAAGGAATCCGCCGCTGTGCTCAGAAGTCCGATACGGGCGACGGTTAATCTTCCAGGTGGGACCGTTCGGGTACCTCCTTGGTCAGGCTGCCTATCTAAATAGGCTCGTAGTGTTAAATCGGGTCTGCCAAAATATTTGAGTTGAATCTTCTCCTCTTAGAATGATTTTCCCCAAGCCCTGAAACTATCGGGGGCACTCTCGGTTTGCCGATTGGTCGATTTCCCCGGCCTGCAGGGCTCTCCAAGGGTCGACGGGGGCCGCTTTTATTAGATTGAGTTCACCTGGGCCTGCCTTTCCGCCCCCCTCACGGCCCCCAGGGTTTTTTAAGCGGCCCCCGGAACAGGCCAGGAGGATGTAAAAAGGCCCAAGGAATCCGCCGCTGTGCTCAGAAGTCCGATACGGGCGACGGTTAATCTTCCAGGTGGGACCGTTCGGGTACCTCCTTGGTCAGGCTGCCTATCTAAATAGGCTCGTAGTGTTAAATCGGGTCTGCCAAAATATTTGAGTTGAATCTTCTCCTCTTAGAATGATTTTCCCCAAGCCCTGAAACTATCGGGGGCACTCTCGGTTTGCCGATTGGTCGATTTCCCCGGCCTGCAGGGCTCTCCAAGGGTCGACGGGGGCCGCTTTTATTAGATTGAGTTCACCTGGGCCTGCCTTTCCGCCCCCTCACGGCCCCCAGGGTTTTTTAAGCGGCCCCGGAACAGGCCAGGAGGATGTAAAAAGGCCCAAGGAATCCGCCGCTGTGCTCAGAAGTCCGATACGGGCGACGGTTAATCTTCCAGGTGGGACCGTTCGGGTACCTCCTTGGTCAGGCTGCCTATCTAAATAGGCTCGTAGTGTTAAATCGGGTCTGCCAAAATATTTGAGTTGAATCTTCTCCTCTTAGAATGATTTTCCCCAAGCCCTGAAACTATCGGGGGCACTCTCGGTTTGCCGATTGGTCGATTTCCCCGGCCTGCAGGGCTCTCCAAGGGTCGACGGGGGCCGCTTTTATTAGATTGAGTTCACCTGGGCCTGCCTTTCCGCCCCCTCACGGCCCCCAGGGTTTTTTAAGCGGCCCCGGAACAGGCCAGGAGGATGTAAAAAGGCCCAAGGAATCCGCCGCTGTGCTCAGAAGTCCGATACGGGCGACGGTTAATCTTCCAGGTGGGACCGTTCGGGTACCTCCTTGGTCAGGCTGCCTATCTAAATAGGCTCGTAGTGTTAAATCGGGTCTGCCAAAATATTTGAGTTGAATCTTCTCCTCTTAGAATGATTTTCCCCAAGCCCTGAAACTATCGGGGGCACTCTCGGTTTGCCGATTGGTCGATTTCCCCGGCCTGCAGGGCTCTCCAAGGGTCGACGGGGGCCGCTTTTATTAGATTGAGTTCACCTGGGCCTGCCTTTCCGCCCCCTCACGGCCCCCAGGGTTTTTTAAGCGGCCCCGGAACAGGCCAGGAGGATGTAAAAAGGCCCAAGGAATCCGCCGCTGTGCTCAGAAGTCCGATACGGGCGACGGTTAATCTTCCAGGTGGGACCGTTCGGGTACCTCCTTGGTCAGGCTGCCTATCTAAATAGGCTCGTAGTGTTAAATCGGGTCTGCCAAAATATTTGAGTTGAATCTTCTCCTCTTAGAATGATTTTCCCCAAGCCCTGAAACTATCGGGGGCACTCTCGGTTTGCCGATTGGTCGATTTCCCCGGCCTGCAGGGCTCTCCAAGGGTCGACGGGGGCCGCTTTTATTAGATTGAGTTCACCTGGGCCTGCCTTTCCGCCCCCTCACGGCCCCCAGGGTTTTTTAAGCGGCCCCGGAACAGGCCAGGAGGATGTAAAAAGGCCCAAGGAATCCGCCGCTGTGCTCAGAAGTCCGATACGGGCGACGGTTAATCTTCCAGGTGGGACCGTTCGGGTACCTCCTTGGTCAGGCTGCCTATCTAAATAGGCTCGTAGTGTTAAATCGGGTCTGCCAAAATATTTGAGTTGAATCTTCTCCTCTTAGAATGATTTTCCCCAAGCCCTGAAACTATCGGGGGCACTCTCGGTTTGCCGATTGGTCGATTTCCCCGGCCTGCAGGGCTCTCCAAGGGTCGACGGGGGCCGCTTTTATTAGATTGAGTTCACCTGGGCCTGCCTTTCCGCCCCCTCACGGCCCCCAGGGTTTTTTAAGCGGCCCCGGAACAGGCCAGGAGGATGTAAAAAGGCCCAAGGAATCCGCCGCTGTGCTCAGAAGTCCGATACGGGCGACGGTTAATCTTCCAGGTGGGACCGTTCGGGTACCTCCTTGGTCAGGCTGCCTATCTAAATAGGCTCGTAGTGTTAAATCGGGTCTGCCAAAATATTTGAGTTGAATCTTCTCCTCTTAGAATGATTTTCCCCAAGCCCTGAAACTATCGGGGGCACTCTCGGTTTGCCGATTGGTCGATTTCCCCGGCCTGCAGGGCTCTCCAAGGGTCGACGGGGGCCGCTTTTATTAGATTGAGTTCACCTGGGCCTGCCTTTCCGCCCCCTCACGGCCCCCAGGGTTTTTTAAGCGGCCCCGGAACAGGCCAGGAGGATGTAAAAAGGCCCAAGGAATCCGCCGCTGTGCTCAGAAGTCCGATACGGGCGACGGTTAATCTTCCAGGTGGGACCGTTCGGGTACCTCCTTGGTCAGGCTGCCTATCTAAATAGGCTCGTAGTGTTAAATCGGGTCTGCCAAAATATTTGAGTTGAATCTTCTCCTCTTAGAATGATTTTCCCCAAGCCCTGAAACTATCGGGGGCACTCTCGGTTTGCCGATTGGTCGATTTCCCCGGCCTGCAGGGCTCTCCAAGGGTCGACGGGGGCCGCTTTTATTAGATTGAGTTCACCTGGGCCTGCCTTTCCGCCCCCTCACGGCCCCCAGGGTTTTTTAAGCGGCCCCGGAACAGGCCAGGAGGATGTAAAAAGGCCCAAGGAATCCGCCGCTGTGCTCAGAAGTCCGATACGGGCGACGGTTAATCTTCCAGGTGGGACCGTTCGGGTACCTCCTTGGTCAGGCTGCCTATCTAAATAGGCTCGTAGTGTTAAATCGGGTCTGCCAAAATATTTGAGTTGAATCTTCTCCTCTTAGAATGATTTTCCCCAAGCCCTGAAACTATCGGGGGCACTCTCGGTTTGCCGACTTGGTCGATTTCCCCGGCCTGCAGGGCTCTCCAAGGGTCGACGGGGGCCGCTTTTATTAGATTGAGTTCACCTGGGCCTGCCTTTCCGCCCCCTCACGGCCCCCAGGGTTTTTTAAGCGGCCCCGGAACAGGCCAGGAGGATGTAAAAAGGCCCAAGGAATCCGCCGCTGTGCTCAGAAGTCCGATACGGGCGACGGTTAATCTTCCAGGTGGGACCGTTCGGGTACCTCCTTGGTCAGGCTGCCTATCTAAATAGGCTCGTAGTGTTAAATCGGGTCTGCCAAAATATTTGAGTTGAATCTTCTCCTCTTAGAATGATTTTCCCCAAGCCCTGAAACTATCGGGGGCACTCTCGGTTTGCCGATTGGTCGATTTCCCCGGCCTGCAGGGCTCTCCAAGGGTCGACGGGGGCCGCTTTTATTAGATTGAGTTCACCTGGGCCTGCCTTTCCGCCCCCTCACGGCCCCCAGGGTTTTTTAAGCGGCCCCGGAACAGGCCAGGAGGATGTAAAAAGGCCCAAGGAATCCGCCGCTGTGCTCAGAAGTCCGATACGGGCGACGGTTAATCTTCCAGGTGGGACCGTTCGGGTACCTCCTTGGTCAGGCTGCCTATCTAAATAGGCTCGTAGTGTTAAATCGGGTCTGCCAAAATATTTGAGTTGAATCTTCTCCTCTTAGAATGATTTTCCCCAAGCCCTGAAACTATCGGGGGCACTCTCGGTTTGCCGATTGGTCGATTTCCCCGGCCTGCAGGGCTCTCCAAGGGTCGACGGGGGCCGCTTTTATTAGATTGAGTTCACCTGGGCCTGCCTTTCCGCCCCCTCACGGCCCCCAGGGTTTTTTAAGCGGCCCCGGAACAGGCCAGGAGGATGTAAAAAGGCCCAAGGAATCCGCCGCTGTGCTCAGAAGTCCGATACGGGCGACGGTTAATCTTCCAGGTGGGACCGTTCGGGTACCTCCTTGGTCAGGCTGCCTATCTAAATAGGCTCGTAGTGTTAAATCGGGTCTGCCAAAATATTTGAGTTGAATCTTCTCCTCTTAGAATGATTTTCCCCAAGCCCTGAAACTATCGGGGGCACTCTCGGTTTGCCGATTGGTCGATTTCCCCGGCCTGCAGGGCTCTCCAAGGGTCGACGGGGGCCGCTTTTATTAGATTGAGTTCACCTGGGCCTGCCTTTCCGCCCCCTCACGGCCCCCAGGGTTTTTTAAGCGGCCCCGGAACAGGCCAGGAGGATGTAAAAAGGCCCAAGGAATCCGCCGCTGTGCTCAGAAGTCCGATACGGGCGACGGTTAATCTTCCAGGTGGGACCGTTCGGGTACCTCCTTGGTCAGGCTGCCTATCTAAATAGGCTCGTAGTGTTAAATCGGGTCTGCCAAAATATTTGAGTTGAATCTTCTCCTCTTAGAATGATTTTCCCCAAGCCCTGAAACTATCGGGGGCACTCTCGGTTTGCCGATTGGTCGATTTCCCCGGCCTGCAGGGCTCTCCAAGGGTCGACGGGGGCCGCTTTTATTAGATTGAGTTCACCTGGGCCTGCCTTTCCGCCCCCTCACGGCCCCCAGGGTTTTTTAAGCGGCCCCGGAACAGGCCAGGAGGATGTAAAAAGGCCCAAGGAATCCGCCGCTGTGCTCAGAAGTCCGATACGGGCGACGGTTAATCTTCCAGGTGGGACCGTTCGGGTACCTCCTTGGTCAGGCTGCCTATCTAAATAGGCTCGTAGTGTTAAATCGGGTCTGCCAAAATATTTGAGTTGAATCTTCTCCTCTTAGAATGATTTTCCCCAAGCCCTGAAACTATCGGGGGCACTCTCGGTTTGCCGATTGGTCGATTTCCCCGGCCTGCAGGGCTCTCCAAGGGTCGACGGGGGCCGCTTTTATTAGATTGAGTTCACCTGGGCCTGCCTTTCCGCCCCCTCACGGCCCCCAGGGTTTTTTAAGCGGCCCCGGAACAGGCCAGGAGGATGTAAAAAGGCCCAAGGAATCCGCCGCTGTGCTCAGAAGTCCGATACGGGCGACGGTTAATCTTCCAGGTGGGACCGTTCGGGTACCTCCTTGGTCAGGCTGCCTATCTAAATAGGCTCGTAGTGTTAAATCGGGTCTGCCAAAATATTTGAGTTGAATCTTCTCCTCTTAGAATGATTTTCCCCAAGCCCTGAAACTATCGGGGGCACTCTCGGTTTGCCGATTGGTCGATTTCCCCGGCCTGCAGGGCTCTCCAAGGGTCGACGGGGGCCGCTTTTATTAGATTGAGTTCACCTGGGCCTGCCTTTCCGCCCCCTCACGGCCCCCAGGGTTTTTTAAGCGGCCCCGGAACAGGCCAGGAGGATGTAAAAAGGCCCAAGGAATCCGCCGCTGTGCTCAGAAGTCCGATACGGGCGACGGTTAATCTTCCAGGTGGGACCGTTCGGGTACCTCCTTGGTCAGGCTGCCTATCTAAATAGGCTCGTAGTGTTAAATCGGGTCTGCCAAAATATTTGAGTTGAATCTTCTCCTCTTAGAATGATTTTCCCCAAGCCCTGAAACTATCGGGGGCACTCTCGGTTTGCCGATTGGTCGATTTCCCCGGCCTGCAGGGCTCTCCAAGGGTCGACGGGGGCCGCTTTTATTAGATTGAGTTCACCTGGGCCTGCCTTTCCGCCCCCTCACGGCCCCCAGGGTTTTTTAAGCGGCCCCGGAACAGGCCAGGAGGATGTAAAAAGGCCCAAGGAATCCGCCGCTGTGCTCAGAAGTCCGATACGGGCGACGGTTAATCTTCCAGGTGGGACCGTTCGGGTACCTCCTTGGTCAGGCTGCCTATCTAAATAGGCTCGTAGTGTTAAATCGGGTCTGCCAAAATATTTGAGTTGAATCTTCTCCTCTTAGAATGATTTTCCCCAAGCCCTGAAACTATCGGGGGCACTCTCGGTTTGCCGATTGGTCGATTTCCCCGGCCTGCAGGGCTCTCCAAGGGTCGACGGGGGCCGCTTTTATTAGATTGAGTTCACCTGGGCCTGCCTTTCCGCCCCCTCACGGCCCCCAGGGTTTTTTAAGCGGCCCCGGAACAGGCCAGGAGGATGTAAAAAGGCCCAAGGAATCCGCCGCTGTGCTCAGAAGTCCGATACGGGCGACGGTTAATCTTCCAGGTGGGACCGTTCGGGTACCTCCTTGGTCAGGCTGCCTATCTAAATAGGCTCGTAGTGTTAAATCGGGTCTGCCAAAATATTTGAGTTGAATCTTCTCCTCTTAGAATGATTTTCCCCAAGCCCTGAAACTATCGGGGGCACTCTCGGTTTGCCGATTGGTCGATTTCCCCGGCCTGCAGGGCTCTCCAAGGGTCGACGGGGGCCGCTTTTATTAGATTGAGTTCACCTGGGCCTGCCTTTCCGCCCCCTCACGGCCCCCAGGGTTTTTTAAGCGGCCCCGGAACAGGCCAGGAGGATGTAAAAAGGCCCAAGGAATCCGCCGCTGTGCTCAGAAGTCCGATACGGGCGACGGTTAATCTTCCAGGTGGGACCGTTCGGGTACCTCCTTGGTCAGGCTGCCTATCTAAATAGGCTCGTAGTGTTAAATCGGGTCTGCCAAAATATTTGAGTTGAATCTTCTCCTCTTAGAATGATTTTCCCCAAGCCCTGAAACTATCGGGGGCACTCTCGGTTTGCCGATTGGTCGATTTCCCCGGCCTGCAGGGCTCTCCAAGGGTCGACGGGGGCCGCTTTTATTAGATTGAGTTCACCTGGGCCTGCCTTTCCGCCCCCTCACGGCCCCCAGGGTTTTTTAAGCGGCCCCGGAACAGGCCAGGAGGATGTAAAAAGGCCCAAGGAATCCGCCGCTGTGCTCAGAAGTCCGATACGGGCGACGGTTAATCTTCCAGGTGGGACCGTTCGGGTACCTCCTTGGTCAGGCTGCCTATCTAAATAGGCTCGTAGTGTTAAATCGGGTCTGCCAAAATATTTGAGTTGAATCTTCTCCTCTTAGAATGATTTTCCCCAAGCCCTGAAACTATCGGGGGCACTCTCGGTTTGCCGATTGGTCGATTTCCCCGGCCTGCAGGGCTCTCCAAGGGTCGACGGGGGCCGCTTTTATTAGATTGAGTTCACCTGGGCCTGCCTTTCCGCCCCCTCACGGCCCCCAGGGTTTTTTAAGCGGCCCCGGAACAGGCCAGGAGGATGTAAAAAGGCCCAAGGAATCCGCCGCTGTGCTCAGAAGTCCGATACGGGCGACGGTTAATCTTCCAGGTGGGACCGTTCGGGTACCTCCTTGGTCAGGCTGCCTATCTAAATAGGCTCGTAGTGTTAAATCGGGTCTGCCA
This sequence comes from Lepidonotus clava, assembly GCA_936440205.1. Taxonomy (NCBI): domain Eukaryota; kingdom Metazoa; phylum Annelida; class Polychaeta; order Phyllodocida; family Polynoidae; genus Lepidonotus; species Lepidonotus clava. Next base: position 8,604 of record CAKZFK010000104.1, on the reverse strand, counting down.
AAATATTTGAGTTGAATCTTCTCCTCTTAGAATGATTTTCCCCAAGCCCTGAAACTATCGGGGGCACTCTCGGTTTGCCGATTGGTCGATTTCCCCGGCCTGCAGGGCTCTCCAAGGGTCGACGGGGGCCGCTTTTATTAGATTGAGTTCACCTGGGCCTGCCTTTCCGCCCCCTCACGGCCCCCAGGGTTTTTTAAGCGGCCCCGGAACAGGCCAGGAGGATGTAAAAAGGCCCAAGGAATCCGCCGCTGTGCTCAGAAGTCCGATACGGGCGACGGTTAATCTTCCAGGTGGGACCGTTCGGGTACCTCCTTGGTCAGGCTGCCTATCTAAATAGGCTCGTAGTGTTAAATCGGGTCTGCCAAAATATTTGAGTTGAATCTTCTCCTCTTAGAATGATTTTCCCCAAGCCCTGAAACTATCGGGGGCACTCTCGGTTTGCCGATTGGTCGATTTCCCCGGCCTGCAGGGCTCTCCAAGGGTCGACGGGGGCCGCTTTTATTAGATTGAGTTCACCTGGGCCTGCCTTTCCGCCCCCTCACGGCCCCCAGGGTTTTTTAAGCGGCCCCGGAACAGGCCAGGAGGATGTAAAAAGGCCCAAGGAATCCGCCGCTGTGCTCAGAAGTCCGATACGGGCGACGGTTAATCTTCCAGGTGGGACCGTTCGGGTACCTCCTTGGTCAGGCTGCCTATCTAAATAGGCTCGTAGTGTTAAATCGGGTCTGCCAAAATATTTGAGTTGAATCTTCTCCTCTTAGAATGATTTTCCCCAAGCCCTGAAACTATCGGGGGCACTCTCGGTTTGCCGATTGGTCGATTTCCCCGGCCTGCAGGGCTCTCCAAGGGTCGACGGGGGCCGCTTTTATTAGATTGAGTTCACCTGGGCCTGCCTTTCCGCCCCCTCACGGCCCCCAGGGTTTTTTAAGCGGCCCCGGAACAGGCCAGGAGGATGTAAAAAGGCCCAAGGAATCCGCCGCTGTGCTCAGAAGTCCGATACGGGCGACGGTTAATCTTCCAGGTGGGACCGTTCGGGTACCTCCTTGGTCAGGCTGCCTATCTAAATAGGCTCGTAGTGTTAAATCGGGTCTGCCAAAATATTTGAGTTGAATCTTCTCCTCTTAGAATGATTTTCCCCAAGCCCTGAAACTATCGGGGGCACTCTCGGTTTGCCGATTGGTCGATTTCCCCGGCCTGCAGGGCTCTCCAAGGGTCGACGGGGGCCGCTTTTATTAGATTGAGTTCACCTGGGCCTGCCTTTCCGCCCCCTCACGGCCCCCAGGGTTTTTTAAGCGGCCCCGGAACAGGCCAGGAGGATGTAAAAAGGCCCAAGGAATCCGCCGCTGTGCTCAGAAGTCCGATACGGGCGACGGTTAATCTTCCAGGTGGGACCGTTCGGGTACCTCCTTGGTCAGGCTGCCTATCTAAATAGGCTCGTAGTGTTAAATCGGGTCTGCCAAAATATTTGAGTTGAATCTTCTCCTCTTAGAATGATTTTCCCCAAGCCCTGAAACTATCGGGGGCACTCTCGGTTTGCCGATTGGTCGATTTCCCCGGCCTGCAGGGCTCTCCAAGGGTCGACGGGGGCCGCTTTTATTAGATTGAGTTCACCTGGGCCTGCCTTTCCGCCCCCTCACGGCCCCCAGGGTTTTTTAAGCGGCCCCGGAACAGGCCAGGAGGATGTAAAAAGGCCCAAGGAATCCGCCGCTGTCAGAAGTCCGATACGGGCGACGGTTAATCTTCCAGGTGGGACCGTTCGGGTACCTCCTTGGTCAGGCTGCCTATCTAAATAGGCTCGTAGTGTTAAATCGGGTCTGCCAAAATATTTGAGTTGAATCTTCTCCTCTTAGAATGATTTTCCCCAAGCCCTGAAACTATCGGGGGCACTCTCGGTTTGCCGATTGGTCGATTTCCCCGGCCTGCAGGGCTCTCCAAGGGTCGACGGGGGCCGCTTTTATTAGATTGAGTTCACCTGGGCCTGCCTTTCCGCCCCCTCACGGCCCCCAGGGTTTTTTAAGCGGCCCCGGAACAGGCCAGGAGGATGTAAAAAGGCCCAAGGAATCCGCCGCTGTGCTCAGAAGTCCGATACGGGCGACGGTTAATCTTCCAGGTGGGACCGTTCGGGTACCTCCTTGGTCAGGCTGCCTATCTAAATAGGCTCGTAGTGTTAAATCGGGTCTGCCAAAATATTTGAGTTGAATCTTCTCCTCTTAGAATGATTTTCCCCAAGCCCTGAAACTATCGGGGGCACTCTCGGTTTGCCGATTGGTCGATTTCCCCGGCCTGCAGGGCTCTCCAAGGGTCGACGGGGGCCGCTTTTATTAGATTGAGTTCACCTGGGCCTGCCTTTCCGCCCCCTCACGGCCCCCAGGGTTTTTTAAGCGGCCCCGGAACAGGCCAGGAGGATGTAAAAAGGCCCAAGGAATCCGCCGCTGTGCTCAGAAGTCCGATACGGGCGACGGTTAATCTTCCAGGTGGGACCGTTCGGGTACCTCCTTGGTCAGGCTGCCTATCTAAATAGGCTCGTAGTGTTAAATCGGGTCTGCCAAAATATTTGAGTTGAATCTTCTCCTCTTAGAATGATTTTCCCCAAGCCCTGAAACTATCGGGGGCACTCTCGGTTTGCCGATTGGTCGATTTCCCCGGCCTGCAGGGCTCTCCAAGGGTCGACGGGGGCCGCTTTTATTAGATTGAGTTCACCTGGGCCTGCCTTTCCGCCCCCTCACGGCCCCCAGGGTTTTTTAAGCGGCCCCGGAACAGGCCAGGAGGATGTAAAAAGGCCCAAGGAATCCGCCGCTGTGCTCAGAAGTCCGATACGGGCGACGGTTAATCTTCCAGGTGGGACCGTTCGGGTACCTCCTTGGTCAGGCTGCCTATCTAAATAGGCTCGTAGTGTTAAATCGGGTCTGCCAAAATATTTGAGTTGAATCTTCTCCTCTTAGAATGATTTTCCCCAAGCCCTGAAACTATCGGGGGCACTCTCGGTTTGCCGATTGGTCGATTTCCCCGGCCTGCAGGGCTCTCCAAGGGTCGACGGGGGCCGCTTTTATTAGATTGAGTTCACCTGGGCCTGCCTTTCCGCCCCCTCACGGCCCCCAGGGTTTTTTAAGCGGCCCCGGAACAGGCCAGGAGGATGTAAAAAGGCCCAAGGAATCCGCCGCTGTGCTCAGAAGTCCGATACGGGCGACGGTTAATCTTCCAGGTGGGACCGTTCGGGTACCTCCTTGGTCAGGCTGCCTATCTAAATAGGCTCGTAGTGTTAAATCGGGTCTGCCAAAATATTTGAGTTGAATCTTCTCCTCTTAGAATGATTTTCCCCAAGCCCTGAAACTATCGGGGGCACTCTCGGTTTGCCGATTGGTCGATTTCCCCGGCCTGCAGGGCTCTCCAAGGGTCGACGGGGGCCGCTTTTATTAGATTGAGTTCACCTGGGCCTGCCTTTCCGCCCCCTCACGGCCCCCAGGGTTTTTTAAGCGGCCCCGGAACAGGCCAGGAGGATGTAAAAAGGCCCAAGGAATCCGCCGCTGTGCTCAGAAGTCCGATACGGGCGACGGTTAATCTTCCAGGTGGGACCGTTCGGGTACCTCCTTGGTCAGGCTGCCTATCTAAATAGGCTCGTAGTGTTAAATCGGGTCTGCCAAAATATTTGAGTTGAATCTTCTCCTCTTAGAATGATTTTCCCCAAGCCCTGAAACTATCGGGGGCACTCTCGGTTTGCCGATTGGTCGATTTCCCCGGCCTGCAGGGCTCTCCAAGGGTCGACGGGGGCCGCTTTTATTAGATTGAGTTCACCTGGGCCTGCCTTTCCGCCCCCTCACGGCCCCCAGGGTTTTTTAAGCGGCCCCGGAACAGGCCAGGAGGATGTAAAAAGGCCCAAGGAATCCGCCGCTGTGCTCAGAAGTCCGATACGGGCGACGGTTAATCTTCCAGGTGGGACCGTTCGGGTACCTCCTTGGTCAGGCTGCCTATCTAAATAGGCTCGTAGTGTTAAATCGGGTCTGCCAAAATATTTGAGTTGAATCTTCTCCTCTTAGAATGATTTTCCCCAAGCCCTGAAACTATCGGGGGCACTCTCGGTTTGCCGATTGGTCGATTTCCCCGGCCTGCAGGGCTCTCCAAGGGTCGACGGGGGCCGCTTTTATTAGATTGAGTTCACCTGGGCCTGCCTTTCCGCCCCCTCACGGCCCCCAGGGTTTTTTAAGCGGCCCCGGAACAGGCCAGGAGGATGTAAAAAGGCCCAAGGAATCCGCCGCTGTGCTCAGAAGTCCGATACGGGCGACGGTTAATCTTCCAGGTGGGACCGTTCGGGTACCTCCTTGGTCAGGCTGCCTATCTAAATAGGCTCGTAGTGTTAAATCGGGTCTGCCAAAATATTTGAGTTGAATCTTCTCCTCTTAGAATGATTTTCCCCAAGCCCTGAAACTATCGGGGGCACTCTCGGTTTGCCGATTGGTCGATTTCCCCGGCCTGCAGGGCTCTCCAAGGGTCGACGGGGGCCGCTTTTATTAGATTGAGTTCACCTGGGCCTGCCTTTCCGCCCCCTCACGGCCCCCGGGTTTTTTAAGCGGCCCCGGAACAGGCCAGGAGGATGTAAAAAGGCCCAAGGAATCCGCCGCTGTGCTCAGAAGTCCGATACGGGCGACGGTTAATCTTCCAGGTGGGACCGTTCGGGTACCTCCTTGGTCAGGCTGCCTATCTAAATAGGCTCGTAGTGTTAAATCGGGTCTGCCAAAATATTTGAGTTGAATCTTCTCCTCTTAGAATGATTTTCCCCAAGCCCTGAAACTATCGGGGGCACTCTCGGTTTGCCGATTGGTCGATTTCCCCGGCCTGCAGGGCTCTCCAAGGGTCGACGGGGGCCGCTTTTATTAGATTGAGTTCACCTGGGCCTGCCTTTCCGCCCCCTCACGGCCCCCAGGGTTTTTTAAGCGGCCCCGGAACAGGCCAGGAGGATGTAAAAAGGCCCAAGGAATCCGCCGCTGTGCTCAGAAGTCCGATACGGGCGACGGTTAATCTTCCAGGTGGGACCGTTCGGGTACCTCCTTGGTCAGGCTGCCTATCTAAATAGGCTCGTAGTGTTAAATCGGGTCTGCCAAAATATTTGAGTTGAATCTTCTCCTCTTAGAATGATTTTCCCCAAGCCCTGAAACTATCGGGGGCACTCTCGGTTTGCCGATTGGTCGATTTCCCCGGCCTGCAGGGCTCTCCAAGGGTCGACGGGGGCCGCTTTTATTAGATTGAGTTCACCTGGGCCTGCCTTTCCGCCCCCTCACGGCCCCCAGGGTTTTTTAAGCGGCCCCGGAACAGGCCAGGAGGATGTAAAAAGGCCCAAGGAATCCGCCGCTGTGCTCAGAAGTCCGATACGGGCGACGGTTAATCTTCCAGGTGGGACCGTTCGGGTACCTCCTTGGTCAGGCTGCCTATCTAAATAGGCTCGTAGTGTTAAATCGGGTCTGCCAAAATATTTGAGTTGAATCTTCTCCTCTTAGAATGATTTTCCCCAAGCCCTGAAACTATCGGGGGCACTCTCGGTTTGCCGATTGGTCGATTTCCCCGGCCTGCAGGGCTCTCCAAGGGTCGACGGGGGCCGCTTTTATTAGATTGAGTTCACCTGGGCCTGCCTTTCCGCCCCCTCACGGCCCCCAGGGTTTTTTAAGCGGCCCCGGAACAGGCCAGGAGGATGTAAAAAGGCCCAAGGAATCCGCCGCTGTGCTCAGAAGTCCGATACGGGCGACGGTTAATCTTCCAGGTGGGACCGTTCGGGTACCTCCTTGGTCAGGCTGCCTATCTAAATAGGCTCGTAGTGTTAAATCGGGTCTGCCAAAATATTTGAGTTGAATCTTCTCCTCTTAGAATGATTTTCCCCAAGCCCTGAAACTATCGGGGGCACTCTCGGTTTGCCGATTGGTCGATTTCCCCGGCCTGCAGGGCTCTCCAAGGGTCGACGGGGGCCGCTTTTATTAGATTGAGTTCACCTGGGCCTGCCTTTCCGCCCCCTCACGGCCCCCAGGGTTTTTTAAGCGGCCCCGGAACAGGCCAGGAGGATGTAAAAAGGCCCAAGGAATCCGCCGCTGTGCTCAGAAGTCCGATACGGGCGACGGTTAATCTTCCAGGTGGGACCGTTCGGGTACCTCCTTGGTCAGGCTGCCTATCTAAATAGGCTCGTAGTGTTAAATCGGGTCTGCCAAAATATTTGAGTTGAATCTTCTCCTCTTAGAATGATTTTCCCCAAGCCCTGAAACTATCGGGGGCACTCTCGGTTTGCCGATTGGTCGATTTCCCCGGCCTGCAGGGCTCTCCAAGGGTCGACGGGGGCCGCTTTTATTAGATTGAGTTCACCTGGGCCTGCCTTTCCGCCCCCTCACGGCCCCCAGGGTTTTTTAAGCGGCCCCGGAACAGGCCAGGAGGATGTAAAAAGGCCCAAGGAATCCGCCGCTGTGCTCAGAAGTCCGATACGGGCGACGGTTAATCTTCCAGGTGGGACCGTTCGGGTACCTCCTTGGTCAGGCTGCCTATCTAAATAGGCTCGTAGTGTTAAAATCGGGTCTGCCAAAATATTTGAGTTGAATCTTCTCCTCTTAGAATGATTTTCCCCAAGCCCTGAAACTATCGGGGGCACTCTCGGTTTGCCGATTGGTCGATTTCCCCGGCCTGCAGGGCTCTCCAAGGGTCGACGGGGGCCGCTTTTATTAGATTGAGTTCACCTGGGCCTGCCTTTCCGCCCCCTCACGGCCCCCAGGGTTTTTTAAGCGGCCCCGGAACAGGCCAGGAGGATGTAAAAAGGCCCAAGGAATCCGCCGCTGTGCTCAGAAGTCCGATACGGGCGACGGTTAATCTTCAGGTGGGACCGTTCGGGTACCTCCTTGGTCAGGCTGCCTATCTAAATAGGCTCGTAGTGTTAAATCGGGTCTGCCAAAATATTTGAGTTGAATCTTCTCCTCTTAGAATGATTTTCCCCAAGCCCTGAAACTATCGGGGGCACTCTCGGTTTGCCGATTGGTCGATTTCCCCGGCCTGCAGGGCTCTCCAAGGGTCGACGGGGGCCGCTTTTATTAGATTGAGTTCACCTGGGCCTGCCTTTCCGCCCCCTCACGGCCCCCAGGGTTTTTTAAGCGGCCCCGGAACAGGCCAGGAGGATGTAAAAAGGCCCAAGGAATCCGCCGCTGTGCTCAGAAGTCCGATACGGGCGACGGTTAATCTTCCAGGTGGGACCGTTCGGGTACCTCCTTGGTCAGGCTGCCTATCTAAATAGGCTCGTAGTGTTAAATCGGGTCTGCCAAAATATTTGAGTTGAATCTTCTCCTCTTAGAATGATTTTCCCCAAGCCCTGAAACTATCGGGGGCACTCTCGGTTTGCCGATTGGTCGATTTCCCCGGCCTGCAGGGCTCTCCAAGGGTCGACGGGGGCCGCTTTTATTAGATTGAGTTCACCTGGGCCTGCCTTTCCGCCCCCTCACGGCCCCCAGGGTTTTTTAAGCGGCCCCGGAACAGGCCAGGAGGATGTAAAAAGGCCCAAGGAATCCGCCGCTGTGCTCAGAAGTCCGATACGGGCGACGGTTAATCTTCCAGGTGGGACCGTTCGGGTACCTCCTTGGTCAGGCTGCCTATCTAAATAGGCTCGTAGTGTTAAATCGGGTCTGCCAAAATATTTGAGTTGAATCTTCTCCTCTTAGAATGATTTTCCCCAAGCCCTGAAACTATCGGGGGCACTCTCGGTTTGCCGATTGGTCGATTTCCCCGGCCTGCAGGGCTCTCCAAGGGTCGACGGGGGCCGCTTTTATTAGATTGAGTTCACCTGGGCCTGCCTTTCCGCCCCCTCACGGCCCCCAGGGTTTTTTAAGCGGCCCCGGAACAGGCCAGGAGGATGTAAAAAGGCCCAAGGAATCCGCCGCTGTGCTCAGAAGTCCGATACGGGCGACGGTTAATCTTCCAGGTGGGACCGTTCGGGTACCTCCTTGGTCAGGCTGCCTATCTAAATAGGCTCGTAGTGTTAAATCGGGTCTGCCAAAATATTTGAGTTGAATCTTCTCCTCTTAGAATGATTTTCCCCAAGCCCTGAAACTATCGGGGGCACTCTCGGTTTGCCGATTGGTCGATTTCCCCGGCCTGCAGGGCTCTCCAAGGGTCGACGGGGGCCGCTTTTATTAGATTGAGTTCACCTGGGCCTGCCTTTCCGCCCCCTCACGGCCCCCAGGGTTTTTTAAGCGGCCCCGGAACAGGCCAGGAGGATGTAAAAAGGCCCAAGGAATCCGCCGCTGTGCTCAGAAGTCCGATACGGGCGACGGTTAATCTTCCAGGTGGGACCGTTCGGGTACCTCCTTGGTCAGGCTGCCTATCTAAATAGGCTCGTAGTGTTAAAATCGGGTCTGCCAAAATATTTGAGTTGAATCTTCTCCTCTTAGAATGATTTTCCCCAAGCCCTGAAACTATCGGGGGCACTCTCGGTTTGCCGATTGGTCGATTTCCCCGGCCTGCAGGGCTCTCCAAGGGTCGACGGGGGCCGCTTTTATTAGATTGAGTTCACCTGGGCCTGCCTTTCCGCCCCCTCACGGCCCCCAGGGTTTTTTAAGCGGCCCCGGAACAGGCCAGGAGGATGTAAAAAGGCCC
>CAKZFK010000103.1:0-41542 GCA_936440205.1 Lepidonotus clava | reverse complement strand
TGGATGCGGAGAGGAAATCCTGAAAAGCACAGCCTCCTGGGAGGTGTTCGAGGGCGGTTTCCGACCCCCTCCAGATGGGCATTGCCTCCCAGCGCCACAGCCAGGCCCAAAAAAATGTAGGCGTATATGACAGGCGCATCCGCACCTCCCCAGGCCCAGCGATGCCACCAAAACCCGAACCGAAAAGATAGAAAGATACCCCTGGATGCGGAGAGGAAATCCTGAAAAGCACAGCCTCCTGGGAGGTGTTCGAGGGCGGTTTCCGACCCCCTCCAGATGGGCACTGACCCTCAAACAATGCATACTTTTCTCATATGATAGTCAGGCTATCTAAAAGACAGAGAATTATACTGGGGAACAGCACTCTCTGAGTGATACAACAATAAAATGTGCTATACTAGACCTTGACAATGTCATTGAAAATAATTTCCACCTATTTGATTTTAAAAAGGCTTGGTACAAAGCACTGCTTCAGCCTTGAAGAAATCAGTAGTCTCTCAGATTAATTTGCATTAATATTTCTGATAGATAATAACCATCCTTTGAAAAATATATTGGTTAAATTACTTGACTTCAGTGGTAAAATAGGATGGTATGAGGCTTCCACCATTCTCCTAGGAAGAGGTGGAGGTGGGTTATGGAGGTTATGGAGGTTATGGAGACAGGGGATCTGTGGCCAGGCCTAAAAAAAATGTAGGCGTATATGACAGGCGCATCCGCGACTCCCCAGGCCCAGCGATGCCACCAAAACCCGAACCGAAAAGATAGAAAGATACCCCTGGATGCGGAGAGGAAATCCTGAAAAGCACAGCCTCCTGGGAGGTGTTCGAGGGCGGTTTCCGACCCCCTCCAGATGGGCATTGCCTCCCAGCGCCACAGCCAGGCCCAAAAAAAATGTAGGCGTATATGACAGGCGCATCCGCACCTCCCCAGGCCCAGCGATGCCACCAAAACCCGAACCGAAAAGATAGAAAGATACCCCTGGATGCGGAGAGGAAATCCTGAAAAGCACAGCCTCCTGGGAGGTGTTCGAGGGCGGTTTCCGACCCCCTCCAGATGGGCACTGACCCTCAACAATGCATACTTTTCTCATATGATAGTCAGGCTATCTAAAAGACAGAGAATTATACTGGGGAACAGCACTCTCTGAGTGATACAACAATAAAATGTGCTATACTAGACCTTGACAATGTCATTGAAAATAATTTCCACCTATTTGATTTTAAAAAGGCTTGGTACAAAGCACTGCTTCAGCCTTGAAGAAATCAGTAGTCTCTCAGATTAATTTGCATTAATATTTCTGATAGATAATAACCATCCTTTGAAAAATATATTGGTTAAATTACTTGACTTCAGTGGTAAAATAGGATGGTATGAGGCTTCCACCATTCTCCTAGGAAGAGGTGGAGGTGGGTTATGGAGGTTATGGAGGTTATGGAGACAGGGGATCTGTGGCCAGGCCTAAAAAAAATGTAGGCGTATATGACAGGCGCATCCGCGACTCCCCAGGCCCAGCGATGCCACCAAAACCCGAACCGAAAAGATAGAAAGATACCCCTGGATGCGGAGAGGAAATCCTGAAAAGCACAGCCTCCTGGGAGGTGTTCGAGGGCGGTTTCCGACCCCCTCCAGATGGGCATTGCCTCCCAGCGCCCACAGCCAGGCCCCAAAAAAATGTAGGCGTATATGACAGGCGCATCCGCACCTCCCCAGGCCCAGCGATGCCACCAAAACCCGAACCGAAAAGATAGAAAGATACCCCTGGATGCGGAGAGGAAATCCTGAAAAGCACAGCCTCCTGGGAGGTGTTCGAGGGCGGTTTCCGACCCCCTCCAGATGGGCACTGACCCTCAAACAATGCATACTTTTCTCATATGATAGTCAGGCTATCTAAAAGACAGAGAATTATACTGGGGAACAGCACTCTCTGAGTGATACAACAATAAAATGTGCTATACTAGACCTTGACAATGTCATTGAAAATAATTTCCACCTATTTGATTTTAAAAAGGCTTGGTACAAAGCACTGCTTCAGCCTTGAAGAAATCAGTAGTCTCTCAGATTAATTTGCATTAATATTTCTGATAGATAATAACCATCCTTTGAAAAATATATTGGTTAAATTACTTGACTTCAGTGGTAAAATAGGATGGTATGAGGCTTCCACCATTCTCCTAGGAAGAGGTGGAGGTGGGTTATGGAGGTTATGGAGGTTATGGAGACAGGGGATCTGTGGCCAGGCCTAAAAAAAATGTAGGCGTATATGACAGGCGCATCCGCGACTCCCCAGGCCCAGCGATGCCACCAAAACCGAACCGAAAAGATAGAAAGATACCCCTGGATGCGGAGAGGAAATCCTGAAAAGCACAGCCTCCTGGGAGGTGTTCGAGGGCGGTTTCCGACCCCCTCCAGATGGGCATTGCCTCCCAGCGCCACAGCCAGGCCCAAAAAAATGTAGGCGTATATGACAGGCGCATCCGCACCTCCCCAGCCCAGCGATGCCACCAAAACCCGAACCGAAAAGATAGAAAGATACCCCTGGATGCGGAGAGGAAATCCTGAAAAGCACAGCCTCCTGGGAGGTGTTCGAGGGCGGTTTCCGACCCCCTCCAGATGGGCACTGACCCTCAAACAATGCATACTTTTCTCATATGATAGTCAGGCTATCTAAAAGACAGAGAATTATACTGGGGAACAGCACTCTCTGAGTGATACAACAATAAAATGTGCTATACTAGACCTTGACAATGTCATTGAAAATAATTTCCACCTATTTGATTTTAAAAAGGCTTGGTACAAAGCACTGCTTCAGCCTTGAAGAAATCAGTAGTCTCTCAGATTAATTTGCATTAATATTTCTGATAGATAATAAACCATCCTTTGAAAAATATATTGGTTAAATTACTTGACTTCAGTGGTAAAATAGGATGGTATGAGGCTTCCACCATTCTCCTAGGAAGAGGTGGAGGTGGGTTATGGAGGTTATGGAGGTTATGGAGACAGGGGATCTGTGGCCAGGCCTAAAAAAAATGTAGGCGTATATGACAGGCGCATCCGCGACTCCCCAGGCCCAGCGATGCCACCAAAACCCGAACCGAAAAGATAGAAAGATACCCCTGGATGCGGAGAGGAAATCCTGAAAAGCACAGCCTCCTGGGAGGTGTTCGAGGGCGGTTTCCGACCCCCTCCAGATGGGCATTGCCTCCCAGCGCCACAGCCAGGCCCAAAAAAATGTAGGCGTATATGACAGGCGCATCCGCACCTCCCCAGGCCCAGCGATGCCACCAAAACCCGAACCGAAAAGATAGAAAGATACCCCTGGATGCGGAGAGGAAATCCTGAAAAGCACAGCCTCCTGGGAGGTGTTCGAGGGCGGTTTCCGACCCCCTCCAGATGGGCACTGACCCTCAAACAATGCATACTTTTCTCATATGATAGTCAGGCATCGCTGGGCCTGGGGAGGTGCGGATGCGCCTGTCATATACGCCTACATTTTTTTTGGGCCTGGCTGTGGCGCTGGGAGGCAATGCCCATCTGGAGGGGGTCGGAAACCGCCCTCGAACACCGTCCCAGGAGGCTGTGCTTTTCAGGATTTCCTCTCCGCATCCAGGGGTATCTTTCTATCTTTTCGGTTCGGGTTTTGGTGGCATCGCTGGGGCCTGGGGAGTCGCGGATGCGCCTGTCATATACGCCTACATTTCTTTTAGGCCTGGCCACAGATCCCCTGTCTCCATAACCTCCATAACCTCCATAACCCACCTCCACCTCTTCCTAGGAGAATGGTGGAAGCCTCATACCATCCTATTTTACCACTGAAGTCAAGTAATTTAACCAATATATTTTTCAAAGGATGGTTATTATCTATCAGAAATATTAATGCAAATTAATCTGAGAGACTACTGATTTCTTCAAGGCTGAAGCAGTGCTTTGTACCAAGCCTTTTTAAAATCAAATAGGTGGAAATTATTTTCAATGACATTGTCAAGGTCTAGTATAGCACATTTTATTGTTGTATCACTCAGAGAGTGCTGTTCCCCAGTATAATTCTCTGTCTTTTAGATAGCCTGACTATCATATGAGAAAAGTATGCATTGTTTGAGGGTCAGTGCCCATCTGGAGGGGGTCGGAAACCGCCCTCGAACACCTCCCAGGAGGCTGTGCTTTTCAGGATTTCCTCTCCGCATCCAGGGGTATCTTTCTATCTTTTCGGTTCGGGTTTTGGTGGCATCGCTGGGCCTGGGGAGGTGCGGATGCGCCTGTCATATTACGCCTACATTTTTTTGGGCCTGGCTGTGGCGCTGGGAGGCAATGCCCATCTGGAGGGGGTCGGAAACCGCCCTCGAACACCTCCCAGGAGGCTGTGCTTTTCAGGATTTCCTCTCCGCATCCAGGGGTATCTTTCTATCTTTTCGGTTCGGGTTTTGGTGGCATCGCTGGGCCTGGGGAGTCGCGGATGCGCCTGTCATATACGCCTACATTTTTTTTAGGCCTGGCCACAGATCCCCTGTCTCCATAACCTCCATAACCTCCATAACCCACCTCCACCTCTTCCTAGGAGAATGGTGGAAGCCTCATACCATCCTATTTTACCACTGAAGTCAAGTAAATTAACCAATATATTTTTCAAAGGATGGTTATTATCTATCAGAAATATTAATGCAAATTAATCTGAGAGACTACTGATTTCTTCAAGGCTGAAGCAGTGCTTTGTACCAAGCCTTTTTAAAATCAAATAGGTGGAAATTATTTTCAATGACATTGTCAAGGTCTAGTATAGCACATTTTATTGTTGTATCACTCAGAGAGTGCTGTTCCCCAGTATAATTCTCTGTCTTTTAGATAGCCTGACTATCATATGAGAAAAGTATGCATTGTTTGAGGGTCAGTGCCCATCTGGAGGGGGTCGGAAACCGCCCTCGAACACCTCCCAGGAGGCTGTGCTTTTCAGGATTTCCTCTCCGCATCCAGGGGTATCTTTCTATCTTTTCGGTTCGGGTTTTGGTGGCATCGCTGGGCCTGGGAGGTGCGGATGCGCCTGTCATATACGCCTACATTTTTTTGGGCCTGGCTGTGGCGCTGGGAGGCAATGCCCATCTGGAGGGGGTCGAGAAACCGCCCTCGAACACCTCCCAGGAGGCTGTGCTTTTCAGGATTTCATCTCCGCATCCAGGGGTATCTTTCTATCTTTTCGGTTCGGGTTTTGGTGGCATCGCTGGGCCTGGGGAGTCGCGGATGCGCCTGTCATATACGCCTACATTTCTTTTAGGCCTGGCCACAGATCCCCTGTCTCCATAACCTCCATAACCTCCATAACCCACCTCCACCTCTTCCTAGGAGAATGGTGGAAGCCTCATACCATCCTATTTTTACCACTGAAGTCAAGTAATTTAACCAATATATTTTTCAAAGGATGGTTATTATCTATCAGAAATATTAATGCAAATTAATCTGAGAGACTACTGATTTCTTCAAGGCTGAAGCAGTGCTTTGTACCAAGCCTTTTTAAAATCAAATAGGTGGAAATTATTTTCAATGACATTGTCAAGGTCTAGTATAGCACATTTTATTGTTGTATCACTCAGAGAGTGCTGTTCCCCAGTATAATTCTCTGTCTTTTAGATAGCCCTGACTATCATATGAGAAAAGTATGCATTGTTTGAGGGTCAGTGCCCATCTGGAGGGGGTCGGAAACCGCCCTCGAACACCTCCCCAGGAGGCTGTGCTTTTCAGGATTTCCTCTCCGCATCCAGGGGTATCTTTCTATCTTTTCGGTTCGGGTTTTGGTGGCATCGCTGGGCCTCAGGGAGGTGCGGGATGCGCCTGTCATATACGCCTACATTTTTTTGGGCCTGGCTGTGGCGCTGGGAGGCAATGCCCATCTGGAGGGGGTCGGAAACCGCCCTCGAACACCTCCCAGGAGGCTGTGCTTTTCAGGATTTCCTCTCCGCATCCAGGGGTATCTTTCTATCTTTTCGGTTCGGGTTTTGGTGGCATCGCTGGGCCTGGGGAGTCGCGGATGCGCCTGTCATATACGCCTACATTTTTTTTAGGCCTGGCCACAGATCCCCTGTCTCCATAACCTCCATAACCTCCATAACCCACCTCCACCTCTTCCTAGGAGAATGGTGGAAGCCTCATACCATCCTATTTTACCACTGAAGTCAAGTAATTTAACCAATATATTTTTCAAAGGATGGTTATTATCTATCAGAAATATTAATGCAAATTAATCTGAGAGACTACTGATTTCTTCAAGGCTGAAGCAGTGCTTTGTACCAAGCCTTTTTAAAATCAAATAGGTGGAAATTATTTTCAATGACATTGTCAAGGTCTAGTATAGCACATTTTATTGTTGTATCACTCAGAGAGTGCTGTTCCCCAGTATAATTCTCTGTCTTTTAGATAGCCTGACTATCATATGAGAAAAGTATGCATTGTTTGAGGGTCAGTGCCCATCTGGAGGGGGGGTCGGAAACCGCCCTCGAACACCTCCCAGGAGGCTGTGCTTTTCAGGATTTCCTCTCCGCATCCAGGGGTATCTTTCTATCTTTTCGGTTCGGGTTTTGGTGGCATCGCTGGGCCTGGGGAGGTGCGGGATGCGCCTGTCTGTATACGCCTACATTTTTTTGGGCCTGGCTGTGGCGCTGGGAGGCAATGCCCATCTGGAGGGGGTCGGAAACCGCCCTCGAACACCTCCCAGGAGGCTGTGCTTTTCAGGATTTCCTCTCCGCATCCAGGGGTATCTTTCTATCTTTTCGGTTCGGGTTTTGGTGGCATCGCTGGGCCTGGGGAGTCGCGGATGCGCCTGTCATATACGCCTACATTTCTTTTAGGCCTGGCCACAGATCCCTGTCTCCATAACCTCCATAACCTCCATAACCCACCTCCACCTCTTCCTAGGAGAATGGTGGAAGCCTCATACCATCCTATTTTTACCACTGAAGTCAAGTAATTTAACCAATATATTTTTCAAAGGATGGTTATTATCTATCAGAAATATTAATGCAAATTAATCTGAGAGACTACTGATTTCTTCAAGGCTGAAGCAGTGCTTTGTACCAGCCTTTTTAAAATCAAATAGGTGGAAATTATTTTCAATGACATTGTCAAGGTCTAGTATAGCACATTTTTTGTTGTATCACTCAGAGAGTGCTGTTCCCAGTATAATTCTCTGTCTTTTAGATAGCCTGACTATCATATGAGAAAAGTATGCATTGTTTGAGGGTCAGTGCCCATCTGGAGGGGGTCGGAAACCGCCCTCGAACACCTCCCAGGAGGCTGTGCTTTTCAGGATTTCCTCTCCGCATCCAGGGGTATCTTTCTATCTTTTCGGTTCGGGTTTTGGTGGCATCGCTGGGCCTGGGGAGGTGCGGATGCGCCTGTCATATACGCCTACATTTTTTTGGGCCTGGCTGTGGCGCTGGGAGGCAATGCCCATCTGGAGGGGGTCGGAAACCGCCCTCGAACACCTCCCAGGAGGCTGTGCTTTTCAGGATTTCCTCTCCGCATCCAGGGGTATCTTTCTATCTTTTCGGTTCGGGTTTTGGTGGCATCGCTGGGCCTGGGGAGTCGCGGATGCGCCTGTCATATACGCCTACATTTTTTTTAGGCCTGGCCACAGATCCCCTGTCTCCATAACCTCCATAACCTCCATAACCCACCTCCACCTCTTCCTAGGAGAATGGTGGAAGCCTCATACCATCCTATTTTACCACTGAAGTCAAGTAATTTAACCAATATATTTTTCAAAGGATGGTTATTATCTATCAGAAATATTAATGCAAATTAATCTGAGAGACTACTGATTTCTTCAAGGCTGAAGCAGTGCTTTGTACCAAGCCTTTTTAAAATCAAATAGGTGGAAATTATTTTCAATGACATTGTCAAGGTCTAGTATAGCACATTTTATTGTTGTATCACTCAGAGAGTGCTGTTCCCCAGTATAATTCTCTGTCTTTTAGATAGCCTGACTATCATATGAGAAAAGTATGCATTGTTTGAGGGTCAGTGCCCATCTGGAGGGGGTCGGAAACCGCCCTCGAACACCTCCCAGGAGGCTGTGCTTTTCAGGATTTCCTCTCCGCATCCAGGGGTATCTTTCTATCTTTTCGGTTCGGGTTTTGGTGGCATCGCTGGGCCTGGGGAGGTGCGGATGCGCCTGTCATATACGCCTACATTTTTTTGGGCCTGGCTGTGGCGCTGGGAGGCATTGCCCATCTGGAGGGGGTCGGAAACCGCCCTCGAACACCTCCCAGGAGGCTGTGCTTTTCAGGATTTCCTCTCCGCATCCAGGGGTATCTTTCTATCTTTTCGGTTCGGGTTTTGGTGGCATCGCTGGGCCTGGGGAGGTGCGGATGCGCCTGTCATATACGCCTACATTTTTTTTAGGCCTGGCCACAGATCCCCTGTCTCCATAACCTCCATAACCTCCATAACCCACCTCCACCTCTTCCTAGGAGAATGGTGGAAGCCTCATACCATCCTATTTTACCACTGAAGTCAAGTAATTTAACCAATATATTTTTCAAAGGATGGTTATTATCTATCAGAAATATTAATGCAAATTAATCTGAGAGACTACTGATTTCTTCAAGGCTGAAGCAGTGCTTTGTACCAAGCCTTTTTAAAATCAAATAGGTGGAAATTATTTTCAATGACATTGTCAAGGTCTAGTATAGCACATTTTATTGTTGTATCACTCAGAGAGTGCTGTTCCCCAGTATAATTCTCTGTCTTTTAGATAGCCTGACTATCATATGAGAAAAGTATGCATTGTTTGAGGGTCAGTGCCCATCTGGAGGGGGTCGGAAACCGCCCTCGAACACCTCCCAGGAGGCTGTGCTTTTCAGGATTTCCTCTCCGCATCCAGGGGTATCTTTCTATCTTTTCGGTTCGGGTTTTGGTGGCATCGCTGGGCCTGGGGAGGTGCGGATGCGCCTGTCATATACGCCTACATTTTTTTGGGCCTGGCTGTGGCGCTGGGAGGCAATGCCCATCTGGAGGGGGTCGGAAACCGCCCTCGAACACCTCCCAGGAGGCTGTGCTTTTCAGGATTTCCTCTCCGCATCCAGGGGTATCTTTCTATCTTTTCGGTTCGGGTTTTGGTGGCATCGCTGGGCCTGGGGAGTCGCGGATGCGCCTGTCATATACGCCTACATTTTTTTTAGGCCTGGCCACAGATCCCCTGTCTCCATAACCTCCATAACCTCCATAACCCACCTCCACCTCTTCCTAGGAGAATGGTGGAAGCCTCATACCATCCTATTTTACCACTTGAAGTCAAGTAATTTAACCAATATATTTTTCAAAGGATGGTTATTATCTATCAGAAATATTAATGCAAATTAATCTGAGAGACTACTGATTTCTTCAAGGCTGAAGCAGTGCTTTGTACCAAGCCTTTTTAAAATCAAATAGGTGGAAATTATTTTCAATGACATTGTCAAGGTCTAGTATAGCACATTTTATTGTTGTATCACTCAGAGAGTGCTGTTCCCCAGTATAATTCTCTGTCTTTTAGATAGCCTGACTATCATATGAGAAAAGTATGCATTGTTTGAGGGTCAGTGCCCATCTGGAGGGGGTCGGAAACCGCCCTCGAACACCTCCCAGGAGGCTGTGCTTTTCAGGATTTCCTCTCCGCATCCAGGGGTATCTTTCTATCTTTTCGGTTCGGGTTTTGGTGGCATCGCTGGGCCTGGGGAGGTGCGGATGCGCCTGTCATATACGCCTACATTTTTTTGGGCCTGGCTGTGGCGCTGGGAGGCAATGCCCATCTGGAGGGGGTCGGAAACCGCCCTCGAACACCTCCCAGGAGGCTGTGCTTTTCAGGATTTCCTCTCCGCATCCAGGGGTATCTTTCTATCTTTTCGGTTCGGGTTTTGGTGGCATCGCTGGGCCTGGGGAGTCGCGGATGCGCCTGTCATATACGCCTACATTTTTTTTAGGCCTGGCCACAGATCCCCTGTCTCCATAACCTCCATAACCTCCATAACCCACCTCCACCTCTTCCTAGGAGAATGGTGGAAGCCTCATACCATCCTATTTTACCACTGAAGTCAAGTAATTTAACCAATATATTTTTCAAAGGATGGTTATTATCTATCAGAAATATTAATGCAAATTAATCTGAGAGACTACTGATTTCTTCAAGGCTGAAGCAGTGCTTTGTACCAAGCCTTTTTAAAATCAAATAGGTGGAAATTATTTTCAATGACATTGTCAAGGTCTAGTATAGCACATTTTATTGTTGTATCACTCAGAGAGTGCTGTTCCCCAGTATAATTCTCTGTCTTTTAGATAGCCTGACTATCATATGAGAAAAGTATGCATTGTTTGAGGGTCAGTGCCCATCTGGAGGGGGGTCGGAAACCGCCCTCGAACACCTCCCAGGAGGCTGTGCTTTTCAGGATTTCCTCTCCGCATCCAGGGGTATCTTTCTATCTTTTCGGTTCGGGTTTTGGTGGCATCGCTGGGCCTGGGGAGGTGCGGATGCGCCTGTCATATACGCCTACATTTTTTGGGCCTGGCTGTGGCGCTGGGAGGCAATGCCCATCTGGAGGGGGTCGGAAACCGCCCTCGAACACCTCCCAGGAGGCTGTGCTTTTCAGGATTTCCTCTCCGCATCCAGGGGTATCTTTCTATCTTTTCGGTTCGGGTTTTGGTGGCATCCGCGGGGCCTGGGGAGTCGCGGATGCGCCTGTCATATACGCCTACATTTTTTTTAGGCCTGGCCACAGATCCCCTGTCTCCATAACCTCCATAACCTCCATAACCCACCTCCACCTCTTCCTAGGAGAATGGTGGAAGCCTCATACCATCCTATTTTACCACTGAAGTCAAGTAATTTAACCAATATATTTTTCAAAGGATGGTTATTATCTATCAGAAATATTAATGCAAATTAATCTGAGAGACTACTGATTTCTTCAAGGCTGAAGCAGTGCTTTGTACCAAGCCTTTTTAAAATCAAATAGGTGGAAATTATTTTCAATGACATTGTCAAGGTCTAGTATAGCACATTTTATTGTTGTATCACTCAGAGAGTGCTGTTCCCCAGTATAATTCTCTGTCTTTTAGATAGCCTGACTATCATATGAGAAAAGTATGCATTGTTTGAGGGTCAGTGCCCATCTGGAGGGGGTCGGAAACCGCCCTCGAACACCTCCCAGGAGGCTGTGCTTTCAGGATTTCCTCTCCGCATCCAGGGGTATCTTTCTATCTTTTCGGTTCGGGTTTTGGTGGCATCGCTGGGCCTGGGGAGGTGCGGATGCGCCTGTCATATACGCCTACATTTTTTTGGGCCTGGCTGTGGCGCTGGGAGGCAATGCCCATCTGGAGGGGGTCGGAAACCGCCCTCGAACACCTCCCAGGAGGCTGTGCTTTTCAGGATTTCCTCTCCGCATCCAGGGGTATCTTTCTATCTTTTCGGTTCGGGTTTTGGTGGCATCGCTGGGCCTGGGGAGTCGCGGATGCGCCTGTCATATACGCCTACATTTTTTTTAGGCCTGGCCACAGATCCCCTGTCTCCATAACCTCCATAACCTCCATAACCCACCTCCACCTCTTCCTAGGAGAATGGTGGAAAGCCTCATACCATCCTATTTTACCACTGAAGTCAAGTAATTTAACCAATATATTTTTCAAAGGATGGTTATTATCTATCAGAAATATTAATGCAAATTAATCTGAGAGACTACTGATTTCTTCAAGGCTGAAGCAGTGCTTTGTACCAAGCCTTTTTAAAATCAAATAGGTGGAAATTATTTTCAATGACATTGTCAAGGTCTAGTATAGCACATTTTATTGTTGTATCACTCAGAGAGTGCTGTTCCCCAGTATAATTCTCTGTCTTTTAGATAGCCTGACTATCATATGAGAAAAGTATGCATTGTTTGAGGGTCAGTGCCCATCTGGAGGGGGTCGGAAACCGCCCTCGAACACCTCCCAGGAGGCTGTGCTTTTCAGGATTTCCTCTCCGCATCCAGGGGTATCTTTCTATCTTTTCGGTTCGGGTTTTGGTGGCATCGCTGGGCCTGGGGAGGTGCGGATGCGCCTGTCATATACGCCTACATTTTTTTGGGCCTGGCTGTGGCGCTGGGAGGCAATGCCCATCTGGAGGGGGGTCGGAAACCGCCCTCGAACACCTCCCAGGAGGCTGTGCTTTTCAGGATTTCCTCTCCGCATCCAGGGGTATCTTTCTATCTTTTCGGTTCGGGTTTTTGGTGGCATCGCTGGGCCTGGGGAGTCGCGGATGCGCCTGTCATATACGCCTACATTTTTTTTAGGCCTGGCCACAGATCCCCTGTCTCCATAACCTCCATAACCTCCATAACCCACCTCCACCTCTTCCTAGGAGAATGGTGGAAGCCTCA
Source organism: Lepidonotus clava (assembly GCA_936440205.1). NCBI lineage: Eukaryota > Metazoa > Annelida > Polychaeta > Phyllodocida > Polynoidae > Lepidonotus > Lepidonotus clava. The sequence continues at coordinate 29,168 of CAKZFK010000103.1, read as the reverse complement.
TACCATCCTATTTTACCACTGAAGTCAAGTAATTTAACCAATATATTTTTCAAAGGATGGTTATTATCTATCAGAAATATTAATGCAAATTAATCTGAGAGACTACTGATTTCTTCAAGGCTGAAGCAGTGCTTTGTACCAAGCCTTTTAAAATCAAATAGGTGGAAATTATTTTCAATGACATTGTCAAGGTCTAGTATAGCACATTTTATTGTTGTATCACTCAGAGAGTGCTGTTCCCCAGTATAATTCTCTGTCTTTTAGATAGCCTGACTATCATATGAGAAAAGTATGCATTGTTTGAGGGTCAGTGCCCATCTGGAGGGGGTCGGAAACCGCCCTCGAACACCTCCCAGGAGGCTGTGCTTTTCAGGATTTCCTCTCCGCATCCAGGGGTATCTTTCTATCTTTTCGGTTCGGGTTTTGGTGGCATCGCTGGGCCTGGGGAGGGGCGGATGCGCCTGTCATATACGCCTACATTTTTTTGGGCCTGGCTGTGGCGCTGGGAGGCAATGCCCATTCTGGAGGGGGGTCGGAAACCGCCCTCGAACACCTCCCAGGAGGCTGTGCTTTTCAGGATTTCCTCTCCGCATCCAGGGGTATCTTTCTATCTTTTCGGTTCGGGTTTTGGTGGCATCGCTGGGCCTGGGGAGTCGCGGATGCGCCTGTCATATACGCCTACATTTTTTTTAGGCCTGGCCACAGATCCCCTGTCTCCATAACCTCCATAACCTCCATAACCCACCTCCACCTCTTCCTAGGAGAATGGTGGAAGCCTCATACCATCCTATTTTACCACTGAAGTCAAGTAATTTAACCAATATATTTTTCAAAGGATGGTTATTATCTATCAGAAATATTAATGCAAATTAATCTGAGAGACTACTGATTTCTTCAAGGCTGAAGCAGTGCTTTGTACCAAGCCTTTTTAAAATCAAATAGGTGGAAATTATTTTCAATGACATTGTCAAGGTCTAGTATAGCACATTTTATTGTTGTATCACTCAGAGAGTGCTGTTCCCCAGTATAATTCTCTGTCTTTTAGATAGCCTGACTATCATATGAGAAAAGTATGCATTGTTTGAGGGTCAGTGCCCATCTGGAGGGGGTCGGAAACCGCCCTCGAACACCTCCCAGGAGGCTGTGCTTTTCAGGATTTCCTCTCCGCATCCAGGGGTATCTTTCTATCTTTTCGGTTCGGGTTTTGGTGGCATCGCTGGGCCTGGGGAGGTGCGGATGCGCCTGTCATATACGCCTACATTTTTTTGGGCCTGGCTGTGGCGCTGGGAGGCAATGCCCATCTGGAGGGGGTCGGAAACCGCCCTCGAACACCTCCCAGGAGGCTGTGCTTTTCAGGATTTCCTCTCCGCATCCAGGGGTATCTTTCTATCTTTTCGGTTCGGGTTTTGGTGGCATCGCTGGGCCTGGGGAGTCGCGGATGCGCCTGTCATATACGCCTACATTTTTTTTAGGCCTGGCCACAGATCCCCTGTCTCCATAACCTCCATAACCTCCATAACCCACCTCCACCTCTTCCTAGGAGAATGGTGGAAGCCTCATACCATCCTATTTTACCACTGAAGTCAAGTAATTTAACCAATATATTTTTCAAAGGATGGTTATTATCTATCAGAAATATTAATGCAAATTAATCTGAGAGACTACTGATTTCTTCAAGGCTGAAGCAGTGCTTTGTACCAAGCCTTTTTAAAATCAAATAGGTGGAAATTATTTTCAATGACATTGTCAAGGTCTAGTATAGCACATTTTATTGTTGTATCACTCAGAGAGTGCTGTTCCCCAGTATAATTCTCTGTCTTTTAGATAGCCTGACTATCATATGAGAAAAGTATGCATTGTTTGTGGGTCAGTGCCCATCTGGAGGGGGTCGGAAACCGCCCTCGAACACCTCCCAGGAGGCTGTGCTTTTCAGGATTTCCTCTCCGCATCCAGGGGTATCTTTCTATCTTTTCGGTTCGGGTTTTGGTGGCATCGCTGGGCCTGGGGAGGTGCGGATGCGCCTGTCATATACGCCTACATTTTTTTGGGCCTGGCTGTGGCGCTGGGAGGCAATGCCCATCTGGAGGGGGTCGGAAACCGCCCTCGAACACCTCCCAGGAGGCTGTGCTTTTCAGGATTTCCTCTCCGCATCCAGGGGTATCTTTCTATCTTTTCGGTTCGGGTTTTGGTGGCATCGCTGGGCCTGGGGAGTCGCGGATGCGCCTGTCATATACGCCTACATTTTTTTTAGGCCTGGCCACAGATCCCCTGTCTCCATAACCTCCATAACCTCCATAACCCACCTCCACCTCTTCCTAGGAGAATGGTGGAAGCCTCATACCATCCTATTTTACCACTGAAGTCAAGTAATTTAACCAATATATTTTTCAAAGGATGGTTATTATCTATCAGAAATATTAATGCAAATTAATCTGAGAGACTACTGATTTCTTCAAGGCTGAAGCAGTGCTTTGTACCAAGCCTTTTTAAAATCAAATAGGTGGAAATTATTTTCAATGACATTGTCAAGGTCTAGTATAGCACATTTTATTGTTGTATCACTCAGAGAGTGCTGTTCCCCAGTATAATTCTCTGTCTTTTAGATAGCCTGACTATCATATGAGAAAAGTATGCATTGTTTGAGGGTCAGTGCCCATCTGGAGGGGGTCGGAAACCGCCCTCGAACACCTCCCAGGAGGCTGTGCTTTTCAGGATTTCCTCTCCGCATCCAGGGGTATCTTTCTATCTTTTCGGTTCGGGTTTTGGTGGCATCGCTGGGCCTGGGGAGTCGCGGATGCGCCTGTCATATACGCCTACATTTTTTTTAGGCCTGGCCACAGATCCCCTGTCTCCATAACCTCCATAACCTCCATAACCCACCTCCACCTCTTCCTAGGAGAATGGTGGAAGCCTCATACCATCCTATTTTACCACTGAAGTCAAGTAATTTAACCAATATATTTTTCAAAGGATGGTTATTATCTATCAGAAATATTAATGCAAATTAATCTGAGAGACTACTGATTTCTTCAAGGCTGAAGCAGTGCTTTGTACCAAGCCTTTTTAAAATCAAATAGGTGGAAATTATTTTCAATGACATTGTCAAGGTCTAGTATAGCACATTTTATTGTTGTATCACTCAGAGAGTGCTGTTCCCCAGTATAATTCTCTGTCTTTTAGATAGCCTGACTATCATATGAGAAAAGTATGCATTGTTTGAGGGTCAGTGCCCATCTGGAGGGGGTCGGAAACCGCCCTCGAACACCTCCCAGGAGGCTGTGCTTTTCAGGATTTCCTCTCCGCATCCAGGGGTATCTTTCTATCTTTTCGGTTCGGGTTTTGGTGGCATCGCTGGGCCTGGGGAGGTGCGGATGCGCCTGTCATATACGCCTACATTTTTTTGGGCCTGGCTGTGGCGCTGGGAGGCAATGCCCATCTGGAGGGGGTCGGAAACCGCCCTCGAACACCTCCCAGGAGGCTGTGCTTTTCAGGATTTCCTCTCCGCATCCAGGGGTATCTTTCTATCTTTTCGGTTCGGGTTTTGGTGGCATCGCTGGGCCTGGGGAGTCGCGGATGCGCCTGTCATATACGCCTACATTTTTTTTAGGCCTGGCCACAGATCCCCTGTCTCCATAACCTCCATAACCTCCATAACCCACCTCCACCTCTTCCTAGGAGAATGGTGGAAGCCTCATACCATCCTATTTTACCACTGAAGTCAAGTAATTTAACCAATATATTTTTCAAAGGATGGTTATTATCTATCAGAAATATTAATGCAAATTAATCTGAGAGACTACTGATTTCTTCAAGGCTGAAGCAGTGCTTTGTACCAAGCCTTTTTAAAATCAAATAGGTGGAAATTATTTTCAATGACATTGTCAAGGTCTAGTATAGCACATTTTATTGTTGTATCACTCAGAGAGTGCTGTTCCCCAGTATAATTCTCTGTCTTTTAGATAGCCTGACTATCATATGAGAAAAGTATGCATTGTTTGAGGGTCAGTGCCCATCTGGAGGGGGTCGGAAACCGCCCTCGAACACCTCCCAGGAGGCTGTGCTTTTCAGGATTTCCTCTCCGCATCCAGGGGTATCTTTCTATCTTTTCGGTTCGGGTTTTGGTGGCATCGCTGGGCCTGGGGAGTCGCGGATGCGCCTGTCATATACGCCTACATTTTTTTTAGGCCTGGCCACAGATCCCCTGTCTCCATAACCTCCATAACCTCCATAACCCACCTCCACCTCTTCCTAGGAGAATGGTGGAAGCCTCATACCATCCTATTTTACCACTGAAGTCAAGTAATTTAACCAATATATTTTTCAAAGGATGGTTATTATCTATCAGAAATATTAATGCAAATTAATCTGAGAGACTACTGATTTCTTCAAGGCTGAAGCAGTGCTTTGTACCAAGCCTTTTTAAAATCAAATAGGTGGAAATTATTTTCAATGACATTGTCAAGGTCTAGTATAGCACATTTTATTGTTGTATCACTCAGAGAGTGCTGTTCCCCAGTATAATTCTCTGTCTTTTAGATAGCCTGACTATCATATGAGAAAAGTATGCATTGTTTGAGGGTCAGTGCCCATCTGGAGGGGGTCGGAAACCGCCCTCGAACACCTCCCAGGAGGCTGTGCTTTTCAGGATTTCCTCTCCGCATCCAGGGGTATCTTTCTATCTTTTCGGTTCGGGTTTTGGTGGCATCGCTGGGCCTGGGGAGTCGCGGATGCGCCTGTCATATACGCCTACATTTTTTTTAGGCCTGGCCACAGATCCCCTGTCTCCATAACCTCCATAACCTCCATAACCCACCTCCACCTCTTCCTAGGAGAATGGTGGAAGCCTCATACCATCCTATTTTACCACTGAAGTCAAGTAATTTAACCAATATATTTTTCAAAGGATGGTTATTATCTATCAGAAATATTAATGCAAATTAATCTGAGAGACTACTGATTTCTTCAAGGCTGAAGCAGTGCTTTGTACCAAGCCTTTTTAAAATCAAATAGGTGGAAATTATTTTCAATGACATTGTCAAGGTCTAGTATAGCACATTTTATTGTTGTATCACTCAGAGAGTGCTGTTCCCCAGTATAATTCTCTGTCTTTTAGATAGCCTGACTATCATATGAGAAAAGTATGCATTGTTTGAGGGTCAGTGCCCATCTGGAGGGGGTCGGAAACCGCCCTCGAACACCTCCCAGGAGGCTGTGCTTTTCAGGATTTCCTCTCCGCATCCAGGGGTATCTTTCTATCTTTTCGGTTCGGGTTTTGGTGGCATCGCTGGGCCTGGGGAGGTGCGGATGCGCCTGTCATATACGCCTACATTTTTTTGGGCCTGGCTGTGGCGCTGGGAGGCAATGCCCATCTGGAGGGGGTCGGAAACCGCCCTCGAACACCTCCCAGGAGGCTGTGCTTTTCAGGATTTCCTCTCCGCATCCAGGGGTATCTTTCTATCTTTTCGGTTCGGGTTTTGGTGGCATCGCTGGGCCTGGGGAGTCGCGGATGCGCCTGTCATATACGCCTACATTTTTTTTAGGCCTGGCCACAGATCCCCTGTCTCCATAACCTCCATAACCTCCATAACCCACCTCCACCTCTTCCTAGGAGAATGGTGGAAGCCTCATACCATCCTATTTTACCACTGAAGTCAAGTAATTTAACCAATATATTTTTCAAAGGATGGTTATTATCTATCAGAAATATTAATGCAAATTAATCTGAGAGACTACTGATTTCTTCAAGGCTGAAGCAGTGCTTTGTACCAAGCCTTTTTAAAATCAAATAGGTGGAAATTATTTTCAATGACATTGTCAAGGTCTAGTATAGCACATTTTATTGTTGTATCACTCAGAGAGTGCTGTTCCCCAGTATAATTCTCTGTCTTTTAGATAGCCTGACTATCATATGAGAAAAGTATGCATTGTTTGAGGGTCAGTGCCCATCTGGAGGGGGTCGGAAACCGCCCTCGAACACCTCCCAGGAGGCTGTGCTTTTCAGGATTTCCTCTCCGCATCCAGGGGTATCTTTCTATCTTTTCGGTTCGGGTTTTGGTGGCATCGCTGGGCCTGGGGAGTCGCGGATGCGCCTGTCATATACGCCTACATTTTTTTTAGGCCTGGCCACAGATCCCCTGTCTCCATAACCTCCATAACCTCCATAACCCACCTCCACCTCTTCCTAGGAGAATGGTGGAAGCCTCATACCATCCTATTTTACCACTGAAGTCAAGTAATTTAACCAATATATTTTTCAAAGGATGGTTATTATCTATCAGAAATATTAATGCAAATTAATCTGAGAGACTACTGATTTCTTCAAGGCTGAAGCAGTGCTTTGTACCAAGCCTTTTTAAAATCAAATAGGTGGAAATTATTTTCAATGACATTGTCAAGGTCTAGTATAGCACATTTTATTGTTGTATCACTCAGAGAGTGCTGTTCCCCAGTATAATTCTCTGTCTTTTAGATAGCCTGACTATCATATGAGAAAAGTATGCATTGTTTGAGGGTCAGTGCCCATCTGGAGGGGGTCGGAAACCGCCCTCGAACACCTCCCAGGAGGCTGTGCTTTTCAGGATTTCCTCTCCGCATCCAGGGGTATCTTTCTATCTTTTCGGTTCGGGTTTTGGTGGCATCGCTGGGCCTGGGGAGTCGCGGATGCGCCTGTCATATACGCCTACATTTTTTTTAGGCCTGGCCACAGATCCCCTGTCTCCATAACCTCCATAACCTCCATAACCCACCTCCACCTCTTCCTAGGAGAATGGTGGAAGCCTCATACCATCCTATTTTACCACTGAAGTCAAGTAATTTAACCAATATATTTTTCAAAGGATGGTTATTATCTATCAGAAATATTAATGCAAATTAATCTGAGAGACTACTGATTTCTTCAAGGCTGAAGCAGTGCTTTGTACCAAGCCTTTTTAAAATCAAATAGGTGGAAATTATTTTCAATGACATTGTCAAGGTCTAGTATAGCACATTTTATTGTTGTATCACTCAGAGAGTGCTGTTCCCCAGTATAATTCTCTGTCTTTTAGATAGCCTGACTATCATATGAGAAAAGTATGCATTGTTTGAGGGTCAGTGCCCATCTGGAGGGGGTCGGAAACCGCCCTCGAACACCTCCCAGGAGGCTGTGCTTTTCAGGATTTCCTCTCCGCATCCAGGGGTATCTTTCTATCTTTTCGGTTCGGGTTTTGGTGGCATCGCTGGGCCTGGGGAGTCGCGGATGCGCCTGTCATATACGCCTACATTTTTTTTAGGCCTGGCCACAGATCCCCTGTCTCCATAACCTCCATAACCTCCATAACCCACCTCCACCTCTTCCTAGGAGAATGGTGGAAGCCTCATACCATCCTATTTTACCACTGAAGTCAAGTAATTTAACCAATATATTTTTCAAAGGATGGTTATTATCTATCAGAAATATTAATGCAAATTAATCTGAGAGACTACTGATTTCTTCAAGGCTGAAGCAGTGCTTTGTACCAAGCCTTTTTAAAATCAAATAGGTGGAAATTATTTTCAATGACATTGTCAAGGTCTAGTATAGCACATTTTATTGTTGTATCACTCAGAGAGTGCTGTTCCCCAGTATAATTCTCTGTCTTTTAGATAGCCTGACTATCATATGAGAAAAGTATGCATTGTTTGAGGGTCAGTGCCCATCTGGAGGGGGTCGGAAACCGCCCTCGAACACCTCCCAGGAGGCTGTGCTTTTCAGGATTTCCTCTCCGCATCCAGGGGTATCTTTCTATCTTTTCGGTTCGGGTTTTGGTGGCATCGCTGGGCCTGGGGAGGTGCGGATGCGCCTGTCATATACGCCTACATTTTTTTGGGCCTGGCTGTGGCGCTGGGAGGCAATGCCCATCTGGAGGGGGTCGGAAACCGCCCTCGAACACCTCCCAGGAGGCTGTGCTTTTCAGGATTTCCTCTCCGCATCCAGGGGTATCTTTCTATCTTTTCGGTTCGGGTTTTGGTGGCATCGCTGGGCCTGGGGAGTCGCGGATGCGCCTGTCATATACGCCTACATTTTTTTTAGGCCTGGCCACAGATCCCCTGTCTCCATAACCTCCATAACCTCCATAACCCACCTCCACCTCTTCCTAGGAGAATGGTGGAAGCCTCATACCATCCTATTTTACCACTGAAGTCAAGTAATTTAACCAATATATTTTTCAAAGGATGGTTATTATCTATCAGAAATATTAATGCAAATTAATCTGAGAGACTACTGATTTCTTCAAGGCTGAAGCAGTGCTTTGTACCAAGCCTTTTTAAAATCAAATAGGTGGAAATTATTTTCAATGACATTGTCAAGGTCTAGTATAGCACATTTTATTGTTGTATCACTCAGAGAGTGCTGTTCCCCAGTATAATTCTCTGTCTTTTAGATAGCCTGACTATCATATGAGAAAAGTATGCATTGTTTGAGGGTCAGTGCCCATCTGGAGGGGGTCGGAAACCGCCCTCGAACACCTCCCAGGAGGCTGTGCTTTTCAGGATTTCCTCTCCGCATCCAGGGGTATCTTTCTATCTTTTCGGTTCGGGTTTTGGTGGCATCGCTGGGCCTGGGGAGTCGCGGATGCGCCTGTCATATACGCCTACATTTTTTTTAGGCCTGGCCACAGATCCCCTGTCTCCATAACCTCCATAACCTCCATAACCCACCTCCACCTCTTCCTAGGAGAATGGTGGAAGCCTCATACCATCCTATTTTACCACTGAAGTCAAGTAATTTAACCAATATATTTTTCAAAGGATGGTTATTATCTATCAGAAATATTAATGCAAATTAATCTGAGAGACTACTGATTTCTTCAAGGCTGAAGCAGTGCTTTGTACCAAGCCTTTTTAAAATCAAATAGGTGGAAATTATTTTCAATGACATTGTCAAGGTCTAGTATAGCACATTTTATTGTTGTATCACTCAGAGAGTGCTGTTCCCCAGTATAATTCTCTGTCTTTTAGATAGCCTGACTATCATATGAGAAAAGTATGCATTGTTTGAGGGTCAGTGCCCATCTGGAGGGGGTCGGAAACCGCCCTCGAACACCTCCCAGGAGGCTGTGCTTTTCAGGATTTCCTCTCCGCATCCAGGGGTATCTTTCTATCTTTTCGGTTCGGGTTTTGGTGGCATCGCTGGGCCTGGGGAGTCGCGGATGCGCCTGTCATATACGCCTACATTTTTTTTAGGCCTGGCCACAGATCCCCTGTCTCCATAACCTCCATAACCTCCATAACCCACCTCCACCTCTTCCTAGGAGAATGGTGGAAGCCTCATACCATCCTATTTTACCACTGAAGTCAAGTAATTTAACCAATATATTTTTCAAAGGATGGTTATTATCTATCAGAAATATTAATGCAAATTAATCTGAGAGACTACTGATTTCTTCAAGGCTGAAGCAGTGCTTTGTACCAAGCCTTTTTAAAATCAAATAGGTGGAAATTATTTTCAATGACATTGTCAAGGTCTAGTATAGCACATTTTATTGTTGTATCACTCAGAGAGTGCTGTTCCCCAGTATAATTCTCTGTCTTTTAGATAGCCTGACTATCATATGAGAAAAGTATGCATTGTTTGAGGGTCAGTGCCCATCTGGAGGGGGTCGGAAACCGCCCTCGAACACCTCCCAGGAGGCTGTGCTTTTCAGGATTTCCTCTCCGCATCCAGGGGTATCTTTCTATCTTTTCGGTTCGGGTTTTGGTGGCATCGCTGGGCCTGGGGAGGTGCGGATGCGCCTGTCATATACGCCTACATTTTTTTGGGCCTGGCTGTGGCGCTGGGAGGCACTGCCCATCTGGAGGGGGTCGGAAACCGCCCTCGAACACCTCCCAGGAGGCTGTGCTTTTCAGGATTTCCTCTCCGCATCCAGGGGTATCTTTCTATCTTTTCGGTTCGGGTTTTGGTGGCATCGCTGGGCCTGGGGAGTCGCGGATGCGCCTGTCATATACGCCTACATTTTTTTTAGGCCTGGCCACAGATCCCCTGTCTCCATAACCTCCATAACCTCCATAACCCACCTCCACCTCTTCCTAGGAGAATGGTGGAAGCCTCATACCATCCTATTTTACCACTGAAGTCAAGTAATTTAACCAATATATTTTTCAAAGGATGGTTATTATCTATCAGAAATATTAATGCAAATTAATCTGAGAGACTACTGATTTCTTCAAGGCTGAAGCAGTGCTTTGTACCAAGCCTTTTTAAAATCAAATAGGTGGAAATTATTTTCAATGACATTGTCAAGGTCTAGTATAGCACATTTTATTGTTGTATCACTCAGAGAGTGCTGTTCCCCAGTATAATTCTCTGTCTTTTAGATAGCCTGACTATCATATGAGAAAAGTATGCATTGTTTGAGGGTCAGTGCCCATCTGGAGGGGGTCGGAAACCGCCCTCGAACACCTCCCAGGAGGCTGTGCTTTTCAGGATTTCCTCTCCGCATCCAGGGGTATCTTTCTATCTTTTCGGTTCGGGTTTTGGTGGCATCGCTGGGCCTGGGGAGTCGCGGATGCGCCTGTCATATACGCCTACATTTTTTTTAGGCCTGGCCACAGATCCCCTGTCTCCATAACCTCCATAACCTCCATAACCCACCTCCACCTCTTCCTAGGAGAATGGTGGAAGCCTCATACCATCCTATTTTACCACTGAAGTCAAGTAATTTAACCAATATATTTTTCAAAGGATGGTTATTATCTATCAGAAATATTAATGCAAATTAATCTGAGAGACTACTGATTTCTTCAAGGCTGAAGCAGTGCTTTGTACCAAGCCTTTTTAAAATCAAATAGGTGGAAATTATTTTCAATGACATTGTCAAGGTCTAGTATAGCACATTTTATTGTTGTATCACTCAGAGAGTGCTGTTCCCCAGTATAATTCTCTGTCTTTTAGATAGCCTGACTATCATATGAGAAAAGTATGCATTGTTTGAGGGTCAGTGCCCATCTGGAGGGGGTCGGAAACCGCCCTCGAACACCTCCCAGGAGGCTGTGCTTTTCAGGATTTCCTCTCCGCATCCAGGGGTATCTTTCTATCTTTTCGGTTCGGGTTTTGGTGGCATCGCTGGGCCTGGGGAGTCGCGGATGCGCCTGTCATATACGCCTACATTTTTTTTAGGCCTGGCCACAGATCCCCTGTCTCCATAACCTCCATAACCTCCATAACCCACCTCCACCTCTTCCTAGGAGAATGGTGGAAGCCTCATACCATCCTATTTTACCACTGAAGTCAAGTAATTTAACCAATATATTTTTCAAAGGATGGTTATTATCTATCAGAAATATTAATGCAAATTAATCTGAGAGACTACTGATTTCTTCAAGGCTGAAGCAGTGCTTTGTACCAAGCCTTTTTAAAATCAAATAGGTGGAAATTATTTTCAATGACATTGTCAAGGTCTAGTATAGCACATTTTATTGTTGTATCACTCAGAGAGTGCTGTTCCCCAGTATAATTCTCTGTCTTTTAGATAGCCTGACTATCATATGAGAAAAGTATGCATTGTTTGAGGGTCAGTGCCCATCTGGAGGGGGTCGGAAACCGCCCTCGAACACCTCCCAGGAGGCTGTGCTTTTCAGGATTTCCTCTCCGCATCCAGGGGTATCTTTCTATCTTTTCGGTTCGGGTTTTGGTGGCATCGCTGGGCCTGGGGAGGTGCGGATGCGCCTGTCATATACGCCTACATTTTTTTGGGCCTGGCTGTGGCGCTGGGAGGCAATGCCCATCTGGAGGGGGTCGGAAACCGCCCTCGAACACCTCCCAGGAGGCTGTGCTTTTCAGGATTTCCTCTCCGCATCCAGGGGTATCTTTCTATCTTTTCGGTTCGGGTTTTGGTGGCATCGCTGGGCCTGGGGAGTCGCGGATGCGCCTGTCATATACGCCTACATTTTTTTTAGGCCTGGCCACAGATCCCCTGTCTCCATAACCTCCATAACCTCCATAACCCACCTCCACCTCTTCCTAGGAGAATGGTGGAAGCCTCATACCATCCTATTTTACCACTGAAGTCAAGTAATTTAACCAATATATTTTTCAAAGGATGGTTATTATCTATCAGAAATATTAATGCAAATTAATCTGAGAGACTACTGATTTCTTCAAGGCTGAAGCAGTGCTTTGTACCAAGCCTTTTTAAAATCAAATAGGTGGAAATTATTTTCAATGACATTGTCAAGGTCTAGTATAGCACATTTTATTGTTGTATCACTCAGAGAGTGCTGTTCCCCAGTATAATTCTCTGTCTTTTAGATAGCCTGACTATCATATGAGAAAAGTATGCATTGTTTGAGGGTCAGTGCCCATCTGGAGGGGGTCGGAAACCGCCCTCGAACACCTCCCAGGAGGCTGTGCTTTTCAGGATTTCCTCTCCGCATCCAGGGGTATCTTTCTATCTTTTCGGTTCGGGTTTTGGTGGCATCGCTGGGCCTGGGGAGTCGCGGATGCGCCTGTCATATACGCCTACATTTTTTTTAGGCCTGGCCACAGATCCCCTGTCTCCATAACCTCCATAACCTCCATAACCCACCTCCACCTCTTCCTAGGAGAATGGTGGAAGCCTCATACCATCCTATTTTACCACTGAAGTCAAGTAATTTAACCAATATATTTTTCAAAGGATGGTTATTATCTATCAGAAATATTAATGCAAATTAATCTGAGAGACTACTGATTTCTTCAAGGCTGAAGCAGTGCTTTGTACCAAGCCTTTTTAAAATCAAATAGGTGGAAATTATTTTCAATGACATTGTCAAGGTCTAGTATAGCACATTTTATTGTTGTATCACTCAGAGAGTGCTGTTCCCCAGTATAATTCTCTGTCTTTTAGATAGCCTGACTATCATATGAGAAAAGTATGCATTGTTTGAGGGTCAGTGCCCATCTGGAGGGGGTCGGAAACCGCCCTCGAACACCTCCCAGGAGGCTGTGCTTTTCAGGATTTCCTCTCCGCATCCAGGGGTATCTTTCTATCTTTTCGGTTCGGGTTTTGGTGGCATCGCTGGGCCTGGGGAGGTGCGGATGCGCCCGTCATATACGCCTACATTTTTTTGGGCCTGGCTGTGGCGCTGGGAGGCAATGCCCATCTGGAGGGGGTCGGAAACCGCCCTCGAACACCTCCCAGGAGGCTGTGCTTTTCAGGATTTCCTCTCCGCATCCAGGGGTATCTTTCTATCTTTTCGGTTCGGGTTTTGGTGGCATCGCTGGGCCTGGGGAGTCGCGGATGCGCCTGTCATATACGCCTACATTTTTTTTAGGCCTGGCCACAGATCCCCTGTCTCCATAACCTCCATAACCTCCATAACCCACCTCCACCTCTTCCTAGGAGAATGGTGGAAGCCTCATACCATCCTATTTTACCACTGAAGTCAAGTAATTTAACCAATATATTTTTCAAAGGATGGTTATTATCTATCAGAAATATTAATGCAAATTAATCTGAGAGACTACTGATTTCTTCAAGGCTGAAGCAGTGCTTTGTACCAAGCCTTTTTAAAATCAAATAGGTGGAAATTATTTTCAATGACATTGTCAAGGTCTAGTATAGCACATTTTATTGTTGTATCACTCAGAGAGTGCTGTTCCCCAGTATAATTCTCTGTCTTTTAGATAGCCTGACTATCATATGAGAAAAGTATGCATTGTTTGAGGGTCAGTGCCCATCTGGAGGGGGTCGGAAACCGCCCTCGAACACCTCCCAGGAGGCTGTGCTTTTCAGGATTTCCTCTCCGCATCCAGGGGTATCTTTCTATCTTTTCGGTTCGGGTTTTGGTGGCATCGCTGGGCCTGGGGAGTCGCGGATGCGCCTGTCATATACGCCTACATTTTTTTTAGGCCTGGCCACAGATCCCCTGTCTCCATAACCTCCATAACCTCCATAACCCACCTCCACCTCTTCCTAGGAGAATGGTGGAAGCCTCATACCATCCTATTTTACCACTGAAGTCAAGTAATTTAACCAATATATTTTTCAAAGGATGGTTATTATCTATCAGAAATATTAATGCAAATTAATCTGAGAGACTACTGATTTCTTCAAGGCTGAAGCAGTGCTTTGTACCAAGCCTTTTTAAAATCAAATAGGTGGAAATTATTTTCAATGACATTGTCAAGGTCTAGTATAGCACATTTTATTGTTGTATCACTCAGAGAGTGCTGTTCCCCAGTATAATTCTCTGTCTTTTAGATAGCCTGACTATCATATGAGAAAAGTATGCATTGTTTGAGGGTCAGTGCCCATCTGGAGGGGGTCGGAAACCGCCCTCGAACACCTCCCAGGAGGCTGTGCTTTTCAGGATTTCCTCTCCGCATCCAGGGGTATCTTTCTATCTTTTCGGTTCGGGTTTTGGTGGCATCGCTGGGCCTGGGGAGTCGCGGATGCGCCTGTCATATACGCCTACATTTTTTTTAGGCCTGGCCACAGATCCCCTGTCTCCATAACCTCCATAACCTCCATAACCCACCTCCACCTCTTCCTAGGAGAATGGTGGAAGCCTCATACCATCCTATTTTACCACTGAAGTCAAGTAATTTAACCAATATATTTTTCAAAGGATGGTTATTATCTATCAGAAATATTAATGCAAATTAATCTGAGAGACTACTGATTTCTTCAAGGCTGAAGCAGTGCTTTGTACCAAGCCTTTTTAAAATCAAATAGGTGGAAATTATTTTCAATGACATTGTCAAGGTCTAGTATAGCACATTTTATTGTTGTATCACTCAGAGAGTGCTGTTCCCCAGTATAATTCTCTGTCTTTTAGATAGCCTGACTATCATATGAGAAAAGTATGCATTGTTTGAGGGTCAGTGCCCATCTGGAGGGGGTCGGAAACCGCCCTCGAACACCTCCCAGGAGGCTGTGCTTTTCAGGATTTCCTCTCCGCATCCAGGGGTATCTTTCTATCTTTTCGGTTCGGGTTTTGGTGGCATCGCTGGGCCTGGGGAGGTGCGGATGCGCCTGTCATATACGCCTACATTTTTTTGGGCCTGGCTGTGGCGCTGGGAGGCAATGCCCATCTGGAGGGGGTCGGAAACCGCCCTCGAACACCTCCCAGGAGGCTGTGCTTTTCAGGATTTCCTCTCCGCATCCAGGGGTATCTTTCTATCTTTTCGGTTCGGGTTTTGGTGGCATCGCTGGGCCTGGGGAGTCGCGGATGCGCCTGTCATATACGCCTACATTTTTTTTAGGCCTGGCCACAGATCCCCTGTCTCCATAACCTCCATAACCTCCATAACCCACCTCCACCTCTTCCTAGGAGAATGGTGGAAGCCTCATACCATCCTATTTTACCACTGAAGTCAAGTAATTTAACCAATATATTTTTCAAAGGATGGTTATTATCTATCAGAAATATTAATGCAAATTAATCTGAGAGACTACTGATTTCTTCAAGGCTGAAGCAGTGCTTTGTACCAAGCCTTTTTAAAATCAAATAGGTGGAAATTATTTTCAATGACATTGTCAAGGTCTAGTATAGCACATTTTATTGTTGTATCACTCAGAGAGTGCTGTTCCCCAGTATAATTCTCTGTCTTTTAGATAGCCTGACTATCATATGAGAAAAGTATGCATTGTTTGAGGGTCAGTGCCCATCTGGAGGGGGTCGGAAACCGCCCTCGAACACCTCCCAGGAGGCTGTGCTTTTCAGGATTTCCTCTCCGCATCCAGGGGTATCTTTCTATCTTTTCGGTTCGGGTTTTGGTGGCATCGCTGGGCCTGGGGAGGTGCGGATGCGCCTGTCATATACGCCTACATTTTTTTGGGCCTGGCTGTGGCGCTGGGAGGCAATGCCCATCTGGAGGGGGTCGGAAACCGCCCTCGAACACCTCCCAGGAGGCTGTGCTTTTCAGGATTTCCTCTCCGCATCCAGGGGTATCTTTCTATCTTTTCGGTTCGGGTTTTGGTGGCATCGCTGGGCCTGGGGAGTCGCGGATGCGCCTGTCATATACGCCTACATTTTTTTTAGGCCTGGCCACAGATCCCCTGTCTCCATAACCTCCATAACCTCCATAACCCACCTCCACCTCTTCCTAGGAGAATGGTGGAAGCCTCATACCATCCTATTTTACCACTGAAGTCAAGTAATTTAACCAATATATTTTTCAAAGGATGGTTATTATCTATCAGAAATATTAATGCAAATTAATCTGAGAGACTACTGATTTCTTCAAGGCTGAAGCAGTGCTTTGTACCAAGCCTTTTTAAAATCAAATAGGTGGAAATTATTTTCAATGACATTGTCAAGGTCTAGTATAGCACATTTTATTGTTGTATCACTCAGAGAGTGCTGTTCCCCAGTATAATTCTCTGTCTTTTAGATAGCCTGACTATCATATGAGAAAAGTATGCATTGTTTGAGGGTCAGTGCCCATCTGGAGGGGGTCGGAAACCGCCCTCGAACACCTCCCAGGAGGCTGTGCTTTTCAGGATTTCCTCTCCGCATCCAGGGGTATCTTTCTATCTTTTCGGTTCGGGTTTTGGTGGCATCGCTGGGCCTGGGGAGGTGCGGATGCGCCTGTCATATACGCCTACATTTTTTTGGGCCTGGCTGTGGCGCTGGGAGGCAATGCCCATCTGGAGGGGGTCGGAAACCGCCCTCGAACACCTCCCAGGAGGCTGTGCTTTTCAGGATTTCCTCTCCGCATCCAGGGGTATCTTTCTATCTTTTCGGTTCGGGTTTTGGTGGCATCGCTGGGCCTGGGGAGTCGCGGATGCGCCTGTCATATACGCCTACATTTTTTTTAGGCCTGGCCACAGATCCCCTGTCTCCATAACCTCCATAACCTCCATAACCCACCTCCACCTCTTCCTAGGAGAATGGTGGAAGCCTCATACCATCCTATTTTACCACTGAAGTCAAGTAATTTAACCAATATATTTTTCAAAGGATGGTTATTATCTATCAGAAATATTAATGCAAATTAATCTGAGAGACTACTGATTTCTTCAAGGCTGAAGCAGTGCTTTGTACCAAGCCTTTTTAAAATCAAATAGGTGGAAATTATTTTCAATGACATTGTCAAGGTCTAGTATAGCACATTTTATTGTTGTATCACTCAGAGAGTGCTGTTCCCCAGTATAATTCTCTGTCTTTTAGATAGCCTGACTATCATATGAGAAAAGTATGCATTGTTTGAGGGTCAGTGCCCATCTGGAGGGGGTCGGAAACCGCCCTCGAACACCTCCCAGGAGGCTGTGCTTTTCAGGATTTCCTCTCCGCATCCAGGGGTATCTTTCTATCTTTTCGGTTCGGGTTTTGGTGGCATCGCTGGGCCTGGGGAGTCGCGGATGCGCCTGTCATATACGCCTACATTTTTTTTAGGCCTGGCCACAGATCCCCTGTCTCCATAACCTCCATAACCTCCATAACCCACCTCCACCTCTTCCTAGGAGAATGGTGGAAGCCTCATACCATCCTATTTTACCACTGAAGTCAAGTAATTTAACCAATATATTTTTCAAAGGATGGTTATTATCTATCAGAAATATTAATGCAAATTAATCTGAGAGACTACTGATTTCTTCAAGGCTGAAGCAGTGCTTTGTACCAAGCCTTTTTAAAATCAAATAGGTGGAAATTATTTTCAATGACATTGTCAAGGTCTAGTATAGCACATTTTATTGTTGTATCACTCAGAGAGTGCTGTTCCCCAGTATAATTCTCTGTCTTTTAGATAGCCTGACTATCATATGAGAAAAGTATGCATTGTTTGAGGGTCAGTGCCCATCTGGAGGGGGTCGGAAACCGCCCTCGAACACCTCCCAGGAGGCTGTGCTTTTCAGGATTTCCTCTCCGCATCCAGGGGTATCTTTCTATCTTTTCGGTTCGGGTTTTGGTGGCATCGCTGGGCCTGGGGAGGTGCGGATGCGCCCGTCATATACGCCTACATTTTTTTGGGCCTGGCTGTGGCGCTGGGAGGCAATGCCCATCTGGAGGGGGTCGGAAACCGCCCTCGAACACCTCCCAGGAGGCTGTGCTTTTCAGGATTTCCTCTCCGCATCCAGGGGTATCTTTCTATCTTTTCGGTTCGGGTTTTGGTGGCATCGCTGGGCCTGGGGAGTCGCGGATGCGCCTGTCATATACGCCTACATTTTTTTTAGGCCTGGCCACAGATCCCCTGTCTCCATAACCTCCATAACCTCCATAACCCACCTCCACCTCTTCCTAGGAGAATGGTGGAAGCCTCATACCATCCTATTTTACCACTGAAGTCAAGTAATTTAACCAATATATTTTTCAAAGGATGGTTATTATCTATCAGAAATATTAATGCAAATTAATCTGAGAGACTACTGATTTCTTCAAGGCTGAAGCAGTGCTTTGTACCAAGCCTTTTTAAAATCAAATAGGTGGAAATTATTTTCAATGACATTGTCAAGGTCTAGTATAGCACATTTTATTGTTGTATCACTCAGAGAGTGCTGTTCCCCAGTATAATTCTCTGTCTTTTAGATAGCCTGACTATCATATGAGAAAAGTATGCATTGTTTGAGGGTCAGTGCCCATCTGGAGGGGGTCGGAAACCGCCCTCGAACACCTCCCAGGAGGCTGTGCTTTTCAGGATTTCCTCTCCGCATCCAGGGGTATCTTTCTATCTTTTCGGTTCGGGTTTTGGTGGCATCGCTGGGCCTGGGGAGTCGCGGATGCGCCTGTCATATACGCCTACATTTTTTTTAGGCCTGGCCACAGATCCCCTGTCTCCATAACCTCCATAACCTCCATAACCCACCTCCACCTCTTCCTAGGAGAATGGTGGAAGCCTCATACCATCCTATTTTACCACTGAAGTCAAGTAATTTAACCAATATATTTTTCAAAGGATGGTTATTATCTATCAGAAATATTAATGCAAATTAATCTGAGAGACTACTGATTTCTTCAAGGCTGAAGCAGTGCTTTGTACCAAGCCTTTTTAAAATCAAATAGGTGGAAATTATTTTCAATGACATTGTCAAGGTCTAGTATAGCACATTTTATTGTTGTATCACTCAGAGAGTGCTGTTCCCCAGTATAATTCTCTGTCTTTTAGATAGCCTGACTATCATATGAGAAAAGTATGCATTGTTTGAGGGTCAGTGCCCATCTGGAGGGGGTCGGAAACCGCCCTCGAACACCTCCCAGGAGGCTGTGCTTTTCAGGATTTCCTCTCCGCATCCAGGGGTATCTTTCTATCTTTTCGGTTCGGGTTTTGGTGGCATCGCTGGGCCTGGGGAGTCGCGGATGCGCCTGTCATATACGCCTACATTTTTTTTAGGCCTGGCCACAGATCCCCTGTCTCCATAACCTCCATAACCTCCATAACCCACCTCCACCTCTTCCTAGGAGAATGGTGGAAGCCTCATACCATCCTATTTTACCACTGAAGTCAAGTAATTTAACCAATATATTTTTCAAAGGATGGTTATTATCTATCAGAAATATTAATGCAAATTAATCTGAGAGACTACTGATTTCTTCAAGGCTGAAGCAGTGCTTTGTACCAAGCCTTTTTAAAATCAAATAGGTGGAAATTATTTTCAATGACATTGTCAAGGTCTAGTATAGCACATTTTATTGTTGTATCACTCAGAGAGTGCTGTTCCCCAGTATAATTCTCTGTCTTTTAGATAGCCTGACTATCATATGAGAAAAGTATGCATTGTTTGAGGGTCAGTGCCCATCTGGAGGGGGTCGGAAACCGCCCTCGAACACCTCCCAGGAGGCTGTGCTTTTCAGGATTTCCTCTCCGCATCCAGGGGTATCTTTCTATCTTTTCGGTTCGGGTTTTGGTGGCATCGCTGGGCCTGGGGAGGTGCGGATGCGCCTGTCATATACGCCTACATTTTTTTGGGCCTGGCTGTGGCGCTGGGAGGCAATGCCCATCTGGAGGGGGTCGGAAACCGCCCTCGAACACCTCCCAGGAGGCTGTGCTTTTCAGGATTTCCTCTCCGCATCCAGGGGTATCTTTCTATCTTTTCGGTTCGGGTTTTGGTGGCATCGCTGGGCCTGGGGAGTCGCGGATGCGCCTGTCATATACGCCTACATTTTTTTTAGGCCTGGCCACAGATCCCCTGTCTCCATAACCTCCATAACCTCCATAACCCACCTCCACCTCTTCCTAGGAGAATGGTGGAAGCCTCATACCATCCTATTTTACCACTGAAGTCAAGTAATTTAACCAATATATTTTTCAAAGGATGGTTATTATCTATCAGAAATATTAATGCAAATTAATCTGAGAGACTACTGATTTCTTCAAGGCTGAAGCAGTGCTTTGTACCAAGCCTTTTTAAAATCAAATAGGTGGAAATTATTTTCAATGACATTGTCAAGGTCTAGTATAGCACATTTTATTGTTGTATCACTCAGAGAGTGCTGTTCCCCAGTATAATTCTCTGTCTTTTAGATAGCCTGACTATCATATGAGAAAAGTATGCATTGTTTGAGGGTCAGTGCCCATCTGGAGGGGGTCGGAAACCGCCCTCGAACACCTCCCAGGAGGCTGTGCTTTTCAGGATTTCCTCTCCGCATCCAGGGGTATCTTTCTATCTTTTCGGTTCGGGTTTTGGTGGCATCGCTGGGCCTGGGGAGGTGCGGATGCGCCTGTCATATACGCCTACATTTTTTTGGGCCTGGCTGTGGCGCTGGGAGGCAATGCCCATCTGGAGGGGGTCGGAAACCGCCCTCGAACACCTCCCAGGAGGCTGTGCTTTTCAGGATTTCCTCTCCGCATCCAGGGGTATCTTTCTATCTTTTCGGTTCGGGTTTTGGTGGCATCGCTGGGCCTGGGGAGTCGCGGATGCGCCTGTCATATACGCCTACATTTTTTTTAGGCCTGGCCACAGATCCCCTGTCTCCATAACCTCCATAACCTCCATAACCCACCTCCACCTCTTCCTAGGAGAATGGTGGAAGCCTCATACCATCCTATTTTACCACTGAAGTCAAGTAATTTAACCAATATATTTTTCAAAGGATGGTTATTATCTATCAGAAATATTAATGCAAATTAATCTGAGAGACTACTGATTTCTTCAAGGCTGAAGCAGTGCTTTGTACCAAGCCTTTTTAAAATCAAATAGGTGGAAATTATTTTCAATGACATTGTCAAGGTCTAGTATAGCACATTTTATTGTTGTATCACTCAGAGAGTGCTGTTCCCCAGTATAATTCTCTGTCTTTTAGATAGCCTGACTATCATATGAGAAAAGTATGCATTGTTTGAGGGTCAGTGCCCATCTGGAGGGGGTCGGAAACCGCCCTCGAACACCTCCCAGGAGGCTGTGCTTTTCAGGATTTCCTCTCCGCATCCAGGGGTATCTTTCTATCTTTTCGGTTCGGGTTTTGGTGGCATCGCTGGGCCTGGGGAGGTGCGGATGCGCCTGTCATATACGCCTACATTTTTTTGGGCCTGGCTGTGGCGCTGGGAGGCAATGCCCATCTGGAGGGGGTCGGAAACCGCCCTCGAACACCTCCCAGGAGGCTGTGCTTTTCAGGATTTCCTCTCCGCATCCAGGGGTATCTTTCTATCTTTTCGGTTCGGGTTTTGGTGGCATCGCTGGGCCTGGGGAGTCGCGGATGCGCCTGTCATATACGCCTACATTTTTTTTAGGCCTGGCCACAGATCCCCTGTCTCCATAACCTCCATAACCTCCATAACCCACCTCCACCTCTTCCTAGGAGAATGGTGGAAGCCTCATACCATCCTATTTTACCACTGAAGTCAAGTAATTTAACCAATATATTTTTCAAAGGATGGTTATTATCTATCAGAAATATTAATGCAAATTAATCTGAGAGACTACTGATTTCTTCAAGGCTGAAGCAGTGCTTTGTACCAAGCCTTTTTAAAATCAAATAGGTGGAAATTATTTTCAATGACATTGTCAAGGTCTAGTATAGCACATTTTATTGTTGTATCACTCAGAGAGTGCTGTTCCCCAGTATAATTCTCTGTCTTTTAGATAGCCTGACTATCATATGAGAAAAGTATGCATTGTTTGAGGGTCAGTGCCCATCTGGAGGGGGTCGGAAACCGCCCTCGAACACCTCCCAGGAGGCTGTGCTTTTCAGGATTTCCTCTCCGCATCCAGGGGTATCTTTCTATCTTTTCGGTTCGGGTTTTGGTGGCATCGCTGGGCCTGGGGAGGTGCGGATGCGCCTGTCATATACGCCTACATTTTTTTGGGCCTGGCTGTGGCGCTGGGAGGCAATGCCCATCTGGAGGGGGTCGGAAACCGCCCTCGAACACCTCCCAGGAGGCTGTGCTTTTCAGGATTTCCTCTCCGCATCCAGGGGTATCTTTCTATCTTTTCGGTTCGGGTTTTGGTGGCATCGCTGGGCCTGGGGAGTCGCGGATGCGCCTGTCATATACGCCTACATTTTTTTTAGGCCTGGCCACAGATCCCCTGTCTCCATAACCTCCATAACCTCCATAACCCACCTCCACCTCTTCCTAGGAGAATGGTGGAAGCCTCATACCATCCTATTTTACCACTGAAGTCAAGTAATTTAACCAATATATTTTTCAAAGGATGGTTATTATCTATCAGAAATATTAATGCAAATTAATCTGAGAGACTACTGATTTCTTCAAGGCTGAAGCAGTGCTTTGTACCAAGCCTTTTTAAAATCAAATAGGTGGAAATTATTTTCAATGACATTGTCAAGGTCTAGTATAGCACATTTTATTGTTGTATCACTCAGAGAGTGCTGTTCCCCAGTATAATTCTCTGTCTTTTAGATAGCCTGACTATCATATGAGAAAAGTATGCATTGTTTGAGGGTCAGTGCCCATCTGGAGGGGGTCGGAAACCGCCCTCGAACACCTCCCAGGAGGCTGTGCTTTTCAGGATTTCCTCTCCGCATCCAGGGGTATCTTTCTATCTTTTCGGTTCGGGTTTTGGTGGCATCGCTGGGCCTGGGGAGGTGCGGATGCGCCTGTCATATACGCCTACATTTTTTTGGGCCTGGCTGTGGCGCTGGGAGGCAATGCCCATCTGGAGGGGGTCGGAAACCGCCCTCGAACACCTCCCAGGAGGCTGTGCTTTTCAGGATTTCCTCTCCGCATCCAGGGGTATCTTTCTATCTTTTCGGTTCGGGTTTTGGTGGCATCGCTGGGCCTGGGGAGTCGCGGATGCGCCTGTCATATACGCCTACATTTTTTTTAGGCCTGGCCACAGATCCCCTGTCTCCATAACCTCCATAACCTCCATAACCCACCTCCACCTCTTCCTAGGAGAATGGTGGAAGCCTCATACCATCCTATTTTACCACTGAAGTCAAGTAATTTAACCAATATATTTTTCAAAGGATGGTTATTATCTATCAGAAATATTAATGCAAATTAATCTGAGAGACTACTGATTTCTTCAAGGCTGAAGCAGTGCTTTGTACCAAGCCTTTTTAAAATCAAATAGGTGGAAATTATTTTCAATGACATTGTCAAGGTCTAGTATAGCACATTTTATTGTTGTATCACTCAGAGAGTGCTGTTCCCCAGTATAATTCTCTGTCTTTTAGATAGCCTGACTATCATATGAGAAAAGTATGCATTGTTTGAGGGTCAGTGCCCATCTGGAGGGGGTCGGAAACCGCCCTCGAACACCTCCCAGGAGGCTGTGCTTTTCAGGATTTCCTCTCCGCATCCAGGGGTATCTTTCTATCTTTTCGGTTCGGGTTTTGGTGGCATCGCTGGGCCTGGGGAGGTGCGGATGCGCCTGTCATATACGCCTACATTTTTTTGGGCCTGGCTGTGGCGCTGGGAGGCAATGCCCATCTGGAGGGGGTCGGAAACCGCCCTCGAACACCTCCCAGGAGGCTGTGCTTTTCAGGATTTCCTCTCCGCATCCAGGGGTATCTTTCTATCTTTTCGGTTCGGGTTTTGGTGGCATCGCTGGGCCTGGGGAGTCGCGGATGCGCCTGTCATATACGCCTACATTTTTTTTAGGCCTGGCCACAGATCCCCTGTCTCCATAACCTCCATAACCTCCATAACCCACCTCCACCTCTTCCTAGGAGAATGGTGGAAGCCTCATACCATCCTATTTTACCACTGAAGTCAAGTAATTTAACCAATATATTTTTCAAAGGATGGTTATTATCTATCAGAAATATTAATGCAAATTAATCTGAGAGACTACTGATTTCTTCAAGGCTGAAGCAGTGCTTTGTACCAAGCCTTTTTAAAATCAAATAGGTGGAAATTATTTTCAATGACATTGTCAAGGTCTAGTATAGCACATTTTATTGTTGTATCACTCAGAGAGTGCTGTTCCCCAGTATAATTCTCTGTCTTTTAGATAGCCTGACTATCATATGAGAAAAGTATGCATTGTTTGAGGGTCAGTGCCCATCTGGAGGGGGTCGGAAACCGCCCTCGAACACCTCCCAGGAGGCTGTGCTTTTCAGGATTTCCTCTCCGCATCCAGGGGTATCTTTCTATCTTTTCGGTTCGGGTTTTGGTGGCATCGCTGGGCCTGGGGAGGTGCGGATGCGCCTGTCATATACGCCTACATTTTTTTGGGCCTGGCTGTGGCGCTGGGAGGCAATGCCCATCTGGAGGGGGTCGGAAACCGCCCTCGAACACCTCCCAGGAGGCTGTGCTTTTCAGGATTTCCTCTCCGCATCCAGGGGTATCTTTCTATCTTTTCGGTTCGGGTTTTGGTGGCATCGCTGGGCCTGGGGAGTCGCGGATGCGCCTGTCATATACGCCTACATTTTTTTTAGGCCTGGCCACAGATCCCCTGTCTCCATAACCTCCATAACCTCCATAACCCACCTCCACCTCTTCCTAGGAGAATGGTGGAAGCCTCATACCATCCTATTTTACCACTGAAGTCAAGTAATTTAACCAATATATTTTTCAAAGGATGGTTATTATCTATCAGAAATATTAATGCAAATTAATCTGAGAGACTACTGATTTCTTCAAGGCTGAAGCAGTGCTTTGTACCAAGCCTTTTTAAAATCAAATAGGTGGAAATTATTTTCAATGACATTGTCAAGGTCTAGTATAGCACATTTTATTGTTGTATCACTCAGAGAGTGCTGTTCCCCAGTATAATTCTCTGTCTTTTAGATAGCCTGACTATCATATGAGAAAAGTATGCATTGTTTGAGGGTCAGTGCCCATCTGGAGGGGGTCGGAAACCGCCCTCGAACACCTCCCAGGAGGCTGTGCTTTTCAGGATTTCCTCTCCGCATCCAGGGGTATCTTTCTATCTTTTCGGTTCGGGTTTTGGTGGCATCGCTGGGCCTGGGGAGGTGCGGATGCGCCTGTCATATACGCCTACATTTTTTTGGGCCTGGCTGTGGCGCTGGGAGGCAATGCCCATCTGGAGGGGGTCGGAAACCGCCCTCGAACACCTCCCAGGAGGCTGTGCTTTTCAGGATTTCCTCTCCGCATCCAGGGGTATCTTTCTATCTTTTCGGTTCGGGTTTTGGTGGCATCGCTGGGCCTGGGGAGTCGCGGATGCGCCTGTCATATACGCCTACATTTTTTTTAGGCCTGGCCACAGATCCCCTGTCTCCATAACCTCCATAACCTCCATAACCCACCTCCACCTCTTCCTAGGAGAATGGTGGAAGCCTCATACCATCCTATTTTACCACTGAAGTCAAGTAATTTAACCAATATATTTTTCAAAGGATGGTTATTATCTATCAGAAATATTAATGCAAATTAATCTGAGAGACTACTGATTTCTTCAAGGCTGAAGCAGTGCTTTGTACCAAGCCTTTTTAAAATCAAATAGGTGGAAATTATTTTCAATGACATTGTCAAGGTCTAGTATAGCACATTTTATTGTTGTATCACTCAGAGAGTGCTGTTCCCCAGTATAATTCTCTGTCTTTTAGATAGCCTGACTATCATATGAGAAAAGTATGCATTGTTTGAGGGTCAGTGCCCATCTGGAGGGGGTCGGAAACCGCCCTCGAACACCTCCCAGGAGGCTGTGCTTTTCAGGATTTCCTCTCCGCATCCAGGGGTATCTTTCTATCTTTTCGGTTCGGGTTTTGGTGGCATCGCTGGGCCTGGGGAGGTGCGGATGCGCCTGTCATATACGCCTACATTTTTTTGGGCCTGGCTGTGGCGCTGGGAGGCAATGCCCATCTGGAGGGGGTCGGAAACCGCCCTCGAACACCTCCCAGGAGGCTGTGCTTTTCAGGATTTCCTCTCCGCATCCAGGGGTATCTTTCTATCTTTTCGGTTCGGGTTTTGGTGGCATCGCTGGGCCTGGGGAGTCGCGGATGCGCCTGTCATATACGCCTACATTTTTTTTAGGCCTGGCCACAGATCCCCTGTCTCCATAACCTCCATAACCTCCATAACCCACCTCCACCTCTTCCTAGGAGAATGGTGGAAGCCTCATACCATCCTATTTTACCACTGAAGTCAAGTAATTTAACCAATATATTTTTCAAAGGATGGTTATTATCTATCAGAAATATTAATGCAAATTAATCTGAGAGACTACTGATTTCTTCAAGGCTGAAGCAGTGCTTTGTACCAAGCCTTTTTAAAATCAAATAGGTGGAAATTATTTTCAATGACATTGTCAAGGTCTAGTATAGCACATTTTATTGTTGTATCACTCAGAGAGTGCTGTTCCCCAGTATAATTCTCTGTCTTTTAGATAGCCTGACTATCATATGAGAAAAGTATGCATTGTTTGAGGGTCAGTGCCCATCTGGAGGGGGTCGGAAACCGCCCTCGAACACCTCCCAGGAGGCTGTGCTTTTCAGGATTTCCTCTCCGCATCCAGGGGTATCTTTCTATCTTTTCGGTTCGGGTTTTGGTGGCATCGCTGGGCCTGGGGAGGTGCGGATGCGCCTGTCATATACGCCTACATTTTTTTGGGCCTGGCTGTGGCGCTGGGAGGCAATGCCCATCTGGAGGGGGTCGGAAACCGCCCTCGAACACCTCCCAGGAGGCTGTGCTTTTCAGGATTTCCTCTCCGCATCCAGGGGTATCTTTCTATCTTTTCGGTTCGGGTTTTGGTGGCATCGCTGGGCCTGGGGAGTCGCGGATGCGCCTGTCATATACGCCTACATTTTTTTTAGGCCTGGCCACAGATCCCCTGTCTCCATAACCTCCATAACCTCCATAACCCACCTCCACCTCTTCCTAGGAGAATGGTGGAAGCCTCATACCATCCTATTTTACCACTGAAGTCAAGTAATTTAACCAATATATTTTTCAAAGGATGGTTATTATCTATCAGAAATATTAATGCAAATTAATCTGAGAGACTACTGATTTCTTCAAGGCTGAAGCAGTGCTTTGTACCAAGCCTTTTTAAAATCAAATAGGTGGAAATTATTTTCAATGACATTGTCAAGGTCTAGTATAGCACATTTTATTGTTGTATCACTCAGAGAGTGCTGTTCCCCAGTATAATTCTCTGTCTTTTAGATAGCCTGACTATCATATGAGAAAAGTATGCATTGTTTGAGGGTCAGTGCCCATCTGGAGGGGGTCGGAAACCGCCCTCGAACACCTCCCAGGAGGCTGTGCTTTTCAGGATTTCCTCTCCGCATCCAGGGGTATCTTTCTATCTTTTCGGTTCGGGTTTTGGTGGCATCGCTGGGCCTGGGGAGGTGCGGATGCGCCTGTCATATACGCCTACATTTTTTTGGGCCTGGCTGTGGCGCTGGGAGGCAATGCCCATCTGGAGGGGGTCGGAAACCGCCCTCGAACACCTCCCAGGAGGCTGTGCTTTTCAGGATTTCCTCTCCGCATCCAGGGGTATCTTTCTATCTTTTCGGTTCGGGTTTTGGTGGCATCGCTGGGCCTGGGGAGTCGCGGATGCGCCTGTCATATACGCCTACATTTTTTTTAGGCCTGGCCACAGATCCCCTGTCTCCATAACCTCCATAACCTCCATAACCCACCTCCACCTCTTCCTAGGAGAATGGTGGAAGCCTCATACCATCCTATTTTACCACTGAAGTCAAGTAATTTAACCAATATATTTTTCAAAGGATGGTTATTATCTATCAGAAATATTAATGCAAATTAATCTGAGAGACTACTGATTTCTTCAAGGCTGAAGCAGTGCTTTGTACCAAGCCTTTTTAAAATCAAATAGGTGGAAATTATTTTCAATGACATTGTCAAGGTCTAGTATAGCACATTTTATTGTTGTATCACTCAGAGAGTGCTGTTCCCCAGTATAATTCTCTGTCTTTTAGATAGCCTGACTATCATATGAGAAAAGTATGCATTGTTTGAGGGTCAGTGCCCATCTGGAGGGGGTCGGAAACCGCCCTCGAACACCTCCCAGGAGGCTGTGCTTTTCAGGATTTCCTCTCCGCATCCAGGGGTATCTTTCTATCTTTTCGGTTCGGGTTTTGGTGGCATCGCTGGGCCTGGGGAGGTGCGGATGCGCCTGTCATATACGCCTACATTTTTTTGGGCCTGGCTGTGGCGCTGGGGAGGCAATGCCCATCTGGAGGGGGTCGGAAACCGCCCTCGAACACCTCCCAGGAGGCTGTGCTTTTCAGGATTTCCTCTCCGCATCCAGGGGTATCTTTCTATCTTTTCGGTTCGGGTTTTGGTGGCATCGCTGGGCCTGGGGAGTCGCGGATGCGCCTGTCATATACGCCTACATTTTTTTTAGGCCTGGCCACAGATCCCCTGTCTCCATAACCTCCATAACCTCCATAACCCACCTCCACCTCTTCCTAGGAGAATGGTGGAAGCCTCATACCATCCTATTTTACCACTGAAGTCAAGTAATTTAACCAATATATTTTTCAAAGGATGGTTATTATCTATCAGAAATATTAATGCAAATTAATCTGAGAGACTACTGATTTCTTCAAGGCTGAAGCAGTGCTTTGTACCAAGCCTTTTTAAAATCAAATAGGTGGAAATTATTTTCAATGACATTGTCAAGGTCTAGTATAGCACATTTTATTGTTGTATCACTCAGAGAGTGCTGTTCCCCAGTATAATTCTCTGTCTTTTAGATAGCCTGACTATCATATGAGAAAAGTATGCATTGTTTGAGGGTCAGTGCCCATCTGGAGGGGGTCGGAAACCGCCCTCGAACACCTCCCAGGAGGCTGTGCTTTTCAGGATTTCCTCTCCGCATCCAGGGGTATCTTTCTATCTTTTCGGTTCGGGTTTTGGTGGCATCGCTGGGCCTGGGGAGGTGCGGATG
>CAKZFK010000102.1:30000-35000 GCA_936440205.1 Lepidonotus clava | reverse complement strand
TGCACAGAAAGTGCCGAGAGGCTGCTGCCAGTCTTTGGCCCTGCTACCCACTGCTCCGTGCGTGCACAGAAAGTGCCGAGAGGCTTTGGCAGTCTCTGGTCTTTGGTCCTGCTACCCACTGCTCCGTGCGTGCACAGAAAGTGAGTCTGGCTGCTGCTCAGAGCCTGGCAGTGTTTGGTCTTTGGCCCTGTCCCTGCTCCGTTGCGTGCACAGAAAGTAAGTGCGACTGCTTGAGAGAGCCTGAAGTTCTGCCCCAGTCTCTGGTCTTTGGCCCTGCTACCCTCTGCTCCGTGCGTGCACAGAAAGTGCCGAGAGGCTGCTGCCAGTCTTTGGCCCTGCTACCCTCTGCCACGCTGCGACCGGACGTCCGCCGGAGTCGTGCTGGGACTCGAATCGAAGCCCACACTCTCCCCTTCGAAACGCTGCCTGGTTTGAGTCGACGCGACTTGCGGATCCAGAGATATTTGCGATGCGGCTCCGTCCACAAGGGGCGTGGACGGAGCCGCATTCAGCACTGCTCCTCACCCGGGCCTCCCACGGGGCTGATCTGGGGCTCGAATCGAAGCTCAGCTCACGACCTACGAGGCGAACTTCGAACGGAGTCCCTGCGATCGACGGATCCAGAGATGTTAGCTCCGTCCCTAATTCTTATGCGGGATTTACCCCACGATAGCCCGTCAGGGGCCCGAGTCTCCTTAACCGGGGATCCCCGAGACTCCGTCCGTAGACCACCTCGTAGGGCAGGTCCTGAGCTTCGATTCGAGCCCAAGATCAGCCCTGTGGGTCGAGCGGTTGAGGCGCTGTGCTCGTTGCGGCTCCGTCCACACCCCTCGTGCGTGCACAGAAAGTGAGGAAAAGGGCTGACGGACAAAACGGGCCTTCCGGGGCCTGTATCTCCTCAACCGGCGATCGCAGGGACTCCGTTCGAAGTTCGCCTTGTAGGTCAGGTGCTGAACTTCGATTCGAGCCCCAGATCAGCCCCGTGGGAGGCCCGGGTGAGGCACAGTGCTGAATGCGGCTCCGTCCACGCCCCTTGTGGACGGAGCCGCATCGCTAATATCTCTGGATCCGCAAGTCGCGTCGACTCAAACGAGAGTGCGTTTCGAAGGGGAGAGTCTGGGCTTCGATTCGAGCCCCGGCACGCCTCCGCCGGACGTCCGGTCGATGCGGGGCTCTCATTTAAGCGACGAAAAAGGGTAAAAACGGCCTTCCGGGGCCCGTACCTCGAGAGCGGGGAATTCCAGGGATTCCCCGTCGAGTGCATCTTGTAGAGGAGGTCCTGGGCTTCGATTCGAGCCCGAGATCACCTCCGTAGGACGATCGGTCGAGGCGCGGTGCTCATTGCGGCTCCGTCCACACCCCTCGTGCGAGACGGTAGCGGCTACGGGCCAAACTCACTTTGTCAGGATGGTAGCGGCTACGCGTCCGTCAGGATCGCTAAACCAAGCCAGAGGACGGCGGCGGTTTCAGTCGAAAAATTTCTAAGTCCGAAATTTCCGGTTTTCGTCCCCTCAGGCGTCTCCTCCTAGCCCGACGGGCCTGAAATTTCGCCTATGGGGGCCAACTCGGCCTGCCGCATCTTTTTGTCGGGCTGATGGTAGCGGCTACGGGCGCTCCTAACGGCACTTTCTGTGCACGCATGCCGGAAAGCCCTGGGAAATCCCTCGATATCTCTGGAACCGCAAGTCGCGTCGACTCAAACGAGAGTGCGTTTCGAAGGGGAGAGTCTGGGCTTCGATTCGAGCCCCGGCACGCCTCCGCCGGACGTCCGGTCGATGCGGGGCTCTCATTTAAGCGACGAAAAAGGGTCAAAACGGCCTTCCGGGGCCCGTACCTCGAGAGCGGGGAATTCCAGGGATTCCCCGTTGAGTGCATCTTGTAGAGGAGGTCCTGGGCTTCGATTCGAGCCCGAGATCAACTCCGTAGGACGAGCGGTCGAGGCGCGGTGCTCATTGCGGCTCCGTCCACACCCCTCGTGCGTGCACAGAAAGTGAAACGGCCGCCGTCCAGGATGGTAGCGGCTACGCTTCTGTCAGGATCGCTAAACCAAGCCAGAGGACGGCGGCGGTTTCAGTCGAAAAATTTCTAAGTCCGAAATTTCCGGTTTTCGTCCTCTCAGGCGTCTCCTCCTAGCCCGACGGGCCTGAAACTTTGCCTATGGGGGCCAACTCGGCCTGCCGCATCTTTTTGTCGGGCTGATGGTAGCGGCTACGGGCGCTCCTAACGGCACTTTCTGTGCACGCATGCCGGAAAGCCCTGGGAAATCCCTCGATATCTCTGGAACCGCAAGTCGCATCGACTCAAACGAGAGTGCGTTTCGAAGGGGAGAGTCTGGGCTTCGATTCGAGCCCCGGCACGCCTCCGCCGGACGTCCGGTCGATGCGGGGCTCTCATTTAAGCGACGAAAAAGGGTAAAAACGGCCTTCCGGGGCCCGTACCTCGAGAGCGGGGAATTCCAGGGATTCCCCGTCGAGTGCATCTTGTAGAGGAGGTCCTGGGCTTCGATTCGAGCCCGAGATCACCTCCGTAGGACGATCGGTCGAGGCGCGGTGCTCATTGCGGCTCCGTCCACACCCCTCGTGCGAGACGGTAGCGGCTACGGGCCAAACTCACTTTGTCAGGATGGTAGCGGCTACGCGTCCGTCAGGATCGCTAAACCAAGCCAGAGGACGGCGGCGGTTTCAGTCGAAAAATTTCTAAGTCCGAAATTTCCGGTTTTCGTCCCCTCAGGCGTCTCCTCCTAGCCCGACGGGCCTGAAATTTCGCCTATGGGGGCCAACTCGGCCTGCCGCATCTTTTTGTCGGGCTGATGGTAGCGGCTACGGGCGCTCCTAACGGCACTTTCTGTGCACGCATGCCGGAAAGCCCTGGGAAATCCCTCGATATCTCTGGAACCGCAAGTCGCGTCGACTCAAACGAGAGTGCGTTTCGAAGGGGAGAGTCTGGGCTTCGATTCGAGCCCCGGCACGCCTCCGCCGGACGTCCGGTCGATGCGGGGCTCTCATTTAAGCGACGAAAAAGGGTAAAAACGGCCTTCCGAGGCCCGTACCTCGAGAGCGGGGAATTCCAGGGATTCCCCTTCGAGTGCATCTTGTAGAGGAGGTCCTGGGCTTCGATTCGAGCCCAAGATCACCTCCGTAGGACGAGCGGTCGAGGCGCGGTGCTCATTTCCCCGCCCGTGCGTGCACAGAAAGTGCGAAACGCTAAACCAAGCCAGAGGACGGCGGCCGTCTCACTCGATCGCTAAACCAAGCCAGAGGACGGCGGCGGTTTCACTCGAAAAATTTCAAAGTCCAACATTTTTGGGTTTTCGGCCCCTCAGGCCGTTTTGCCCCGGTGCTCGTTGCGGCTCGTGCGAGACGGTAGCGGCGACGGGCCAAACTCACTTTGTCAGGATGGTAGCGGCTACGCGTCCGTCAGGATCGCTAAACCAAGCCAGAGGACGGCGGCGGTTTCAGTCGAAAAATTTCTAAGTCCGAAATTTCCGGTTTTCGTCCTCTCAGGCGTCTCCTCCTAGCCCGACGGGCCTGAAACTTCGCCTATGGGGGCCAACTCGGCCTGCCGCATCTTTTTGTCGGGCTGATGGTAGCGGCTACGGGCGCTCCTAACGGCACTTTCTGTGCACGCATGCCGGAAAGCCCTGGGAAATCCCTCGATATCTCTGGAACCGCAAGTCGCGTCGACTCAAACGAGAGTGCGTTTCGAAGGGGAGAGTCTGGGCTTCGATTCGAGCCCCGGCACGCCTCCGCCGGACGTCCGGTCGATGCGGGGCTCTCATTTAAGCGACGAAAAAGGGTAAAAAACGGCCTTCCGAGGCCCGTACCTCGAGAGCGGGGAATTCCAGGGATTCCCTTTCGAGTGCATCTTGTAGAGGAGGTCCTGGGCTTCGATTCGAGCCCAAGATCACCTCCGTAGGACGAGCGGTCGAGGCGCGGTGCTCATTTCCCCGCCCGTGCGTGCACAGAAAGTGCGAAACGCTAAACCAAGCCAGAGGACGGCGGCCGTCTCACTCGATCGCTAAACCAAGCCAGAGGACGGCGGCGGTTTCACTCGAAAAATTTCAAAGTCCAACATTTTTGGGTTTTCGGCCCCTCAGGCCGTTTTGCCCCGGTGCTCGTTGCGGCTCGTGCGAGACGGTAGCGGCGACGGGCCAAACTCACTTTGTCAGGATGGTAGCGGCTACGCGTCCGTCAGGATCGCTAAACCAAGCCAGAGGACGGCGGCGGTTTCAGTCGAAAAATTTCTAAGTCCGAAATTTCCGGTTTTCGTCCTCTCAGGCGTCTCCTCCTAGCCCGACGGGCCTGAAATTTCACCTAGAGGGCCTACTCACCCTGCCGCATCTTTTTGTCGGGCTGAGGTTAGTGGCTGCGATCGCTCCTAGGGGGCGCTTTTGGCTTCCGAAGATTTCAAGGGCCCGGAATCGCCGGAATCGCCAAAATCGCCGAGGATTCCAATACCTACAAAGATGCGCCTAAAGGTCCCCTACACCATGCAAAAAGAACGGAGTCGATCCGTCGAGCGGTTAACGAATGAGAGCCCGAAAACCGCCGTTTTTCCCCGTGACGCGGGTCAGAAAACCTCACTGCGTTTCCCTTATATAGGGGGGTGTCCTCAGCCGCAGCTCTCAAAAATTTTCTAAGTCCAAAAACGCGCTGGGGCAGGCGTTTGGGCTGCGCGCGTCGCAACCGCTCGCGGCAGCGACGCGAGACTTGGGAACTAGGCCCTTCTCGAGCTGCCGGACGCGCTGGCGAGGTCCGCCGGAGGCCTGGGTCGAGCGTTTGGCCGCGGCGGGAGGACAGAAACGCGCTGGGGCAGGCGTTCGGGCTGCGCGCGTCGCTACGGCTCGACGCAGCGACGCGAGACTTGGGAACTAGGCCCTTCTCGAGCTGCCGGACGCGCTGGCGAGGTCCGCCGGAGGCCTGGGTCGAGCGTTTGGCCGCGGCGGGAGGACAGAAACGCGCTGGGGCAGGCGTTCGGGCTGCGCGCGCCGCTACGGCTCG
>CAKZFK010000102.1:15000-20000 GCA_936440205.1 Lepidonotus clava | reverse complement strand
GAAAGTGCCGAGAGGCTGCTGCCAGTCTTTGGCCCTGCTACCCTCTGCCACGCTGCGACCGGACGTCCGCCGGAGTCGTGCTGGGACTCGAATCGAAGCCCACACTCTCCCCTTCGAAACGCTGCCTGGTTTGAGTCGACGCGACTTGCGGATCCAGAGATATTTGCGATGCGGCTCCGTCCACAAGGGGCGTGGACGGAGCCGCATTCAGCACTGCTCCTCACCCGGGCCTCCCACGGGGCTGATCTGGGGCTCGAATCGAAGCTCAGCTCACGACCTACGAGGCGAACTTCGAACGGAGTCCCTGCGATCGACGGATCCAGAGATGTTAGCTCCGTCCCTAATTCTTATGCGGGATTTACCCCACGATAGCCCGTCAGGGGCCCGAGTCTCCTTAACCGGGGATCCCCGAGACTCCGTCCGTAGACCACCTCGTAGGGCAGGTCCTGAGCTTCGATTCGAGCCCAAGATCAGCCCTGTGGGTCGAGCGGTTGAGGCGCTGTGCTCGTTGCGGCTCCGTCCACACCCCTCGTGCGTGCACAGAAAGTGAGGAAAAGGGCTGACGGACAAAACGGGCCTTCCGGGGCCTGTATCTCCTCAACCGGCGATCGCAGGGACTCCGTTCGAAGTTCGCCTTGTAGGTCAGGTGCTGAACTTCGATTCGAGCCCCAGATCAGCCCCGTGGGAGGCCCGGGTGAGGCACAGTGCTGAATGCGGCTCCGTCCACGCCCCTTGTGGACGGAGCCGCATCGCTAATATCTCTGGATCCGCAAGTCGCGTCGACTCAAACGAGAGTGCGTTTCGAAGGGGAGAGTCTGGGCTTCGATTCGAGCCCCGGCACGCCTCCGCCGGACGTCCGGTCGATGCGGGGCTCTCATTTAAGCGACGAAAAAGGGTAAAAACGGCCTTCCGGGGCCCGTACCTCGAGAGCGGGGAATTCCAGGGATTCCCCGTCGAGTGCATCTTGTAGAGGAGGTCCTGGGCTTCGATTCGAGCCCGAGATCACCTCCGTAGGACGATCGGTCGAGGCGCGGTGCTCATTGCGGCTCCGTCCACACCCCTCGTGCGAGACGGTAGCGGCTACGGGCCAAACTCACTTTGTCAGGATGGTAGCGGCTACGCGTCCGTCAGGATCGCTAAACCAAGCCAGAGGACGGCGGCGGTTTCAGTCGAAAAATTTCTAAGTCCGAAATTTCCGGTTTTCGTCCCCTCAGGCGTCTCCTCCTAGCCCGACGGGCCTGAAATTTCGCCTATGGGGGCCAACTCGGCCTGCCGCATCTTTTTGTCGGGCTGATGGTAGCGGCTACGGGCGCTCCTAACGGCACTTTCTGTGCACGCATGCCGGAAAGCCCTGGGAAATCCCTCGATATCTCTGGAACCGCAAGTCGCGTCGACTCAAACGAGAGTGCGTTTCGAAGGGGAGAGTCTGGGCTTCGATTCGAGCCCCGGCACGCCTCCGCCGGACGTCCGGTCGATGCGGGGCTCTCATTTAAGCGACGAAAAAGGGTAAAAACGGCCTTCCGGGGCCCGTACCTCGAGAGCGGGGAATTCCAGGGATTCCCCGTTGAGTGCATCTTGTAGAGGAGGTCCTGGGCTTCGATTCGAGCCCGAGATCAACTCCGTAGGACGAGCGGTCGAGGCGCGGTGCTCATTGCGGCTCCGTCCACACCCCTCGTGCGTGCACAGAAAGTGAAACGGCCGCCGTCCAGGATGGTAGCGGCTACGCTTCTGTCAGGATCGCTAAACCAAGCCAGAGGACG
This sequence comes from Lepidonotus clava, assembly GCA_936440205.1. Classification (NCBI taxonomy): domain Eukaryota; kingdom Metazoa; phylum Annelida; class Polychaeta; order Phyllodocida; family Polynoidae; genus Lepidonotus; species Lepidonotus clava. The sequence goes on along the minus strand of CAKZFK010000102.1, from coordinate 18,240 downwards.
GCGGCGGTTTCAGTCGAAAAATTTCTAAGTCCGAAATTTCCGGTTTTCGTCCTCTCAGGCGTCTCCTCCTAGCCCGACGGGCCTGAAACTTTGCCTATGGGGGCCAACTCGGCCTGCCGCATCTTTTTGTCGGGCTGATGGTAGCGGCTACGGGCGCTCCTAACGGCACTTTCTGTGCACGCATGCCGGAAAGCCCTGGGAAATCCCTCGATATCTCTGGAACCGCAAGTCGCATCGACTCAAACGAGAGTGCGTTTCGAAGGGGAGAGTCTGGGCTTCGATTCGAGCCCCGGCACGCCTCCGCCGGACGTCCGGTCGATGCGGGGCTCTCATTTAAGCGACGAAAAAGGGTAAAAACGGCCTTCCGGGGCCCGTACCTCGAGAGCGGGGAATTCCAGGGATTCCCCGTCGAGTGCATCTTGTAGAGGAGGTCCTGGGCTTCGATTCGAGCCCGAGATCACCTCCGTAGGACGATCGGTCGAGGCGCGGTGCTCATTGCGGCTCCGTCCACACCCCTCGTGCGAGACGGTAGCGGCTACGGGCCAAACTCACTTTGTCAGGATGGTAGCGGCTACGCGTCCGTCAGGATCGCTAAACCAAGCCAGAGGACGGCGGCGGTTTCAGTCGAAAAATTTCTAAGTCCGAAATTTCCGGTTTTCGTCCCCTCAGGCGTCTCCTCCTAGCCCGACGGGCCTGAAATTTCGCCTATGGGGGCCAACTCGGCCTGCCGCATCTTTTTGTCGGGCTGATGGTAGCGGCTACGGGCGCTCCTAACGGCACTTTCTGTGCACGCATGCCGGAAAGCCCTGGGAAATCCCTCGATATCTCTGGAACCGCAAGTCGCGTCGACTCAAACGAGAGTGCGTTTCGAAGGGGAGAGTCTGGGCTTCGATTCGAGCCCCGGCACGCCTCCGCCGGACGTCCGGTCGATGCGGGGCTCTCATTTAAGCGACGAAAAAGGGTAAAAACGGCCTTCCGAGGCCCGTACCTCGAGAGCGGGGAATTCCAGGGATTCCCCTTCGAGTGCATCTTGTAGAGGAGGTCCTGGGCTTCGATTCGAGCCCAAGATCACCTCCGTAGGACGAGCGGTCGAGGCGCGGTGCTCATTTCCCCGCCCGTGCGTGCACAGAAAGTGCGAAACGCTAAACCAAGCCAGAGGACGGCGGCCGTCTCACTCGATCGCTAAACCAAGCCAGAGGACGGCGGCGGTTTCACTCGAAAAATTTCAAAGTCCAACATTTTTGGGTTTTCGGCCCCTCAGGCCGTTTTGCCCCGGTGCTCGTTGCGGCTCGTGCGAGACGGTAGCGGCGACGGGCCAAACTCACTTTGTCAGGATGGTAGCGGCTACGCGTCCGTCAGGATCGCTAAACCAAGCCAGAGGACGGCGGCGGTTTCAGTCGAAAAATTTCTAAGTCCGAAATTTCCGGTTTTCGTCCTCTCAGGCGTCTCCTCCTAGCCCGACGGGCCTGAAACTTCGCCTATGGGGGCCAACTCGGCCTGCCGCATCTTTTTGTCGGGCTGATGGTAGCGGCTACGGGCGCTCCTAACGGCACTTTCTGTGCACGCATGCCGGAAAGCCCTGGGAAATCCCTCGATATCTCTGGAACCGCAAGTCGCGTCGACTCAAACGAGAGTGCGTTTCGAAGGGGAGAGTCTGGGCTTCGATTCGAGCCCCGGCACGCCTCCGCCGGACGTCCGGTCGATGCGGGGCTCTCATTTAAGCGACGAAAAAGGGTAAAAACGGCCTTCCGAGGCCCGTACCTCGAGAGCGGGGAATTCCAGGGATTCCCTTTCGAGTGCATCTTGTAGAGGAGGTCCTGGGCTTCGATTCGAGCCCAAGATCACCTCCGTAGGACGAGCGGTCGAGGCGCGGTGCTCATTTCCCCGCCCGTGCGTGCACAGAAAGTGCGAAACGCTAAACCAAGCCAGAGGACGGCGGCCGTCTCACTCGATCGCTAAACCAAGCCAGAGGACGGCGGCGGTTTCACTCGAAAAATTTCAAAGTCCAACATTTTTGGGTTTTCGGCCCCTCAGGCCGTTTTGCCCCGGTGCTCGTTGCGGCTCGTGCGAGACGGTAGCGGCGACGGGCCAAACTCACTTTGTCAGGATGGTAGCGGCTACGCGTCCGTCAGGATCGCTAAACCAAGCCAGAGGACGGCGGCGGTTTCAGTCGAAAAATTTCTAAGTCCGAAATTTCCGGTTTTCGTCCTCTCAGGCGTCTCCTCCTAGCCCGACGGGCCTGAAATTTCACCTAGAGGGCCTACTCACCCTGCCGCATCTTTTTGTCGGGCTGAGGTTAGTGGCTGCGATCGCTCCTAGGGGGCGCTTTTGGCTTCCGAAGATTTCAAGGGCCCGGAATCGCCGGAATCGCCAAAATCGCCGAGGATTCCAATACCTACAAAGATGCGCCTAAAGGTCCCCTACACCATGCAAAAAGAACGGAGTCGATCCGTCGAGCGGTTAACGAATGAGAGCCCGAAAACCGCCGTTTTTCCCCGTGACGCGGGTCAGAAAACCTCACTGCGTTTCCCTTATATAGGGGGGTGTCCTCAGCCGCAGCTCTCAAAAATTTTCTAAGTCCAAAAACGCGCTGGGGCAGGCGTTTGGGCTGCGCGCGTCGCAACCGCTCGCGGCAGCGACGCGAGACTTGGGAACTAGGCCCTTCTCGAGCTGCCGGACGCGCTGGCGAGGTCCGCCGGAGGCCTGGGTCGAGCGTTTGGCCGCGGCGGGAGGACAGAAACGCGCTGGGGCAGGCGTTCGGGCTGCGCGCGTCGCTACGGCTCGACGCAGCGACGCGAGACTTGGGAACTAGGCCCTTCTCGAGCTGCCGGACGCGCTGGCGAGGTCCGCCGGAGGCCTGGGTCGAGCGTTTGGCCGCGGCGGGAGGACAGAAACGCGCTGGGGCAGGCGTTCGGGCTGCGCGCGCCGCTACGGCTCGCCGCAGCGACGCGAGACTTGGGAAGTGAATCCGCGGCCGTCCGCCGGCCTGGCGTAACGATCCGTCGACGCTCGACGCAGGCTCTGGCCTGCGGCGGGAGAAGGTATGGTGAAACGGCGGCGCCGGCGAGAGGCTGCCGAGCAGGGTTTGGTGAAACGGCGGCGCCGGCGAGAGGCTGCCGAGCAGGGTTTGGTGAAACGGCCGCGCCGGCGAGAGGCTGCCTAGCAGGTTTTGGGGCTCAGACGCAGGATTTGGGCCGGTTTCGAGGTAGCCGCGAGACCGCCGACGCCGTACGCAGGCTC
>CAKZFK010000102.1:0-5000 GCA_936440205.1 Lepidonotus clava | reverse complement strand
CCCTGCGATCGACGGATCCAGAGATGTTAGCTCCGTCCCTAATTCTTATGCGGGATTTACCCCACGATAGCCCGTCAGGGGCCCGAGTCTCCTTAACCGGGGATCCCCGAGACTCCGTCCGTAGACCACCTCGTAGGGCAGGTCCTGAGCTTCGATTCGAGCCCAAGATCAGCCCTGTGGGTCGAGCGGTTGAGGCGCTGTGCTCGTTGCGGCTCCGTCCACACCCCTCGTGCGTGCACAGAAAGTGAGGAAAAGGGCTGACGGACAAAACGGGCCTTCCGGGGCCTGTATCTCCTCAACCGGCGATCGCAGGGACTCCGTTCGAAGTTCGCCTTGTAGGTCAGGTGCTGAACTTCGATTCGAGCCCCAGATCAGCCCCGTGGGAGGCCCGGGTGAGGCACAGTGCTGAATGCGGCTCCGTCCACGCCCCTTGTGGACGGAGCCGCATCGCTAATATCTCTGGATCCGCAAGTCGCGTCGACTCAAACGAGAGTGCGTTTCGAAGGGGAGAGTCTGGGCTTCGATTCGAGCCCCGGCACGCCTCCGCCGGACGTCCGGTCGATGCGGGGCTCTCATTTAAGCGACGAAAAAGGGTAAAAACGGCCTTCCGGGGCCCGTACCTCGAGAGCGGGGAATTCCAGGGATTCCCCGTCGAGTGCATCTTGTAGAGGAGGTCCTGGGCTTCGATTCGAGCCCGAGATCACCTCCGTAGGACGATCGGTCGAGGCGCGGTGCTCATTGCGGCTCCGTCCACACCCCTCGTGCGAGACGGTAGCGGCTACGGGCCAAACTCACTTTGTCAGGATGGTAGCGGCTACGCGTCCGTCAGGATCGCTAAACCAAGCCAGAGGACGGCGGCGGTTTCAGTCGAAAAATTTCTAAGTCCGAAATTTCCGGTTTTCGTCCCCTCAGGCGTCTCCTCCTAGCCCGACGGGCCTGAAATTTCGCCTATGGGGGCCAACTCGGCCTGCCGCATCTTTTTGTCGGGCTGATGGTAGCGGCTACGGGCGCTCCTAACGGCACTTTCTGTGCACGCATGCCGGAAAGCCCTGGGAAATCCCTCGATATCTCTGGAACCGCAAGTCGCGTCGACTCAAACGAGAGTGCGTTTCGAAGGGGAGAGTCTGGGCTTCGATTCGAGCCCCGGCACGCCTCCGCCGGACGTCCGGTCGATGCGGGGCTCTCATTTAAGCGACGAAAAAGGGTAAAAACGGCCTTCCGGGGCCCGTACCTCGAGAGCGGGGAATTCCAGGGATTCCCCGTTGAGTGCATCTTGTAGAGGAGGTCCTGGGCTTCGATTCGAGCCCGAGATCAACTCCGTAGGACGAGCGGTCGAGGCGCGGTGCTCATTGCGGCTCCGTCCACACCCCTCGTGCGTGCACAGAAAGTGAAACGGCCGCCGTCCAGGATGGTAGCGGCTACGCTTCTGTCAGGATCGCTAAACCAAGCCAGAGGACGGCGGCGGTTTCAGTCGAAAAATTTCTAAGTCCGAAATTTCCGGTTTTCGTCCTCTCAGGCGTCTCCTCCTAGCCCGACGGGCCTGAAACTTTGCCTATGGGGGCCAACTCGGCCTGCCGCATCTTTTTGTCGGGCTGATGGTAGCGGCTACGGGCGCTCCTAACGGCACTTTCTGTGCACGCATGCCGGAAAGCCCTGGGAAATCCCTCGATATCTCTGGAACCGCAAGTCGCATCGACTCAAACGAGAGTGCGTTTCGAAGGGGAGAGTCTGGGCTTCGATTCGAGCCCCGGCACGCCTCCGCCGGACGTCCGGTCGATGCGGGGCTCTCATTTAAGCGACGAAAAAGGGTAAAAACGGCCTTCCGGGGCCCGTACCTCGAGAGCGGGGAATTCCAGGGATTCCCCGTCGAGTGCATCTTGTAGAGGAGGTCCTGGGCTTCGATTCGAGCCCGAGATCACCTCCGTAGGACGATCGGTCGAGGCGCGGTGCTCATTGCGGCTCCGTCCACACCCCTCGTGCGAGACGGTAGCGGCTACGGGCCAAACTCACTTTGTCAGGATGGTAGCGGCTACGCGTCCGTCAGGATCGCTAAACCAAGCCAGAGGACGGCGGCGGTTTCAGTCGAAAAATTTCTAAGTCCGAAATTTCCGGTTTTCGTCCCCTCAGGCGTCTCCTCCTAGCCCGACGGGCCTGAAATTTCGCCTATGGGGGCCAACTCGGCCTGCCGCATCTTTTTGTCGGGCTGATGGTAGCGGCTACGGGCGCTCCTAACGGCACTTTCTGTGCACGCATGCCGGAAAGCCCTGGGAAATCCCTCGATATCTCTGGAACCGCAAGTCGCGTCGACTCAAACGAGAGTGCGTTTCGAAGGGGAGAGTCTGGGCTTCGATTCGAGCCCCGGCACGCCTCCGCCGGACGTCCGGTCGATGCGGGGCTCTCATTTAAGCGACGAAAAAGGGTAAAAACGGCCTTCCGAGGCCCGTACCTCGAGAGCGGGGAATTCCAGGGATTCCCCTTCGAGTGCATCTTGTAGAGGAGGTCCTGGGCTTCGATTCGAGCCCAAGATCACCTCCGTAGGACGAGCGGTCGAGGCGCGGTGCTCATTTCCCCGCCCGTGCGTGCACAGAAAGTGCGAAACGCTAAACCAAGCCAGAGGACGGCGGCCGTCTCACTCGATCGCTAAACCAAGCCAGAGGACGGCGGCGGTTTCACTCGAAAAATTTCAAAGTCCAACATTTTTGGGTTTTCGGCCCCTCAGGCCGTTTTGCCCCGGTGCTCGTTGCGGCTCGTGCGAGACGGTAGCGGCGACGGGCCAAACTCACTTTGTCAGGATGGTAGCGGCTACGCGTCCGTCAGGATCGCTAAACCAAGCCAGAGGACGGCGGCGGTTTCAGTCGAAAAATTTCTAAGTCCGAAATTTCCGGTTTTCGTCCTCTCAGGCGTCTCCTCCTAGCCCGACGGGCCTGAAACTTCGCCTATGGGGGCCAACTCGGCCTGCCGCATCTTTTTGTCGGGCTGATGGTAGCGGCTACGGGCGCTCCTAACGGCACTTTCTGTGCACGCATGCCGGAAAGCCCTGGGAAATCCCTCGATATCTCTGGAACCGCAAGTCGCGTCGACTCAAACGAGAGTGCGTTTCGAAGGGGAGAGTCTGGGCTTCGATTCGAGCCCCGGCACGCCTCCGCCGGACGTCCGGTCGATGCGGGGCTCTCATTTAAGCGACGAAAAAGGGTAAAAACGGCCTTCCGAGGCCCGTACCTCGAGAGCGGGGAATTCCAGGGATTCCCTTTCGAGTGCATCTTGTAGAGGAGGTCCTGGGCTTCGATTCGAGCCCAAGATCACCTCCGTAGGACGAGCGGTCGAGGCGCGGTGCTCATTTCCCCGCCCGTGCGTGCACAGAAAGTGCGAAACGCTAAACCAAGCCAGAGGACGGCGGCCGTCTCACTCGATCGCTAAACCAAGCCAGAGGACGGCGGCGGTTTCACTCGAAAAATTTCAAAGTCCAACATTTTTGGGTTTTCGGCCCCTCAGGCCGTTTTGCCCCGGTGCTCGTTGCGGCTCGTGCGAGACGGTAGCGGCGACGGGCCAAACTCACTTTGTCAGGATGGTAGCGGCTACGCGTCCGTCAGGATCGCTAAACCAAGCCAGAGGACGGCGGCGGTTTCAGTCGAAAAATTTCTAAGTCCGAAATTTCCGGTTTTCGTCCTCTCAGGCGTCTCCTCCTAGCCCGACGGGCCTGAAATTTCACCTAGAGGGCCTACTCACCCTGCCGCATCTTTTTGTCGGGCTGAGGTTAGTGGCTGCGATCGCTCCTAGGGGGCGCTTTTGGCTTCCGAAGATTTCAAGGGCCCGGAATCGCCGGAATCGCCAAAATCGCCGAGGATTCCAATACCTACAAAGATGCGCCTAAAGGTCCCCTACACCATGCAAAAAGAACGGAGTCGATCCGTCGAGCGGTTAACGAATGAGAGCCCGAAAACCGCCGTTTTTCCCCGTGACGCGGGTCAGAAAACCTCACTGCGTTTCCCTTATATAGGGGGGTGTCCTCAGCCGCAGCTCTCAAAAATTTTCTAAGTCCAAAAACGCGCTGGGGCAGGCGTTTGGGCTGCGCGCGTCGCAACCGCTCGCGGGCAGCGACGCGAGACTTGGGAACTAGGCCCTTCTCGAGCTGCCGGACGCGCTGGCGAGGTCCGCCGGAGGCCTGGGTCGAGCGTTTGGCCGCGGCGGGAGGACAGAAACGCGCTGGGGCAGGCGTTCGGGCTGCGCGCGTCGCTACGGCTCGACGCAGCGACGCGAGACTTGGGAACTAGGCCCTTCTCGAGCTGCCGGACGCGCTGGCGAGGTCCGCCGGAGGCCTGGGTCGAGCGTTTGGCCGCGGCGGGAGGACAGAAACGCGCTGGGGCAGGCGTTCGGGCTGCGCGCGCCGCTACGGCTCGCCGCAGCGACGCGAGACTTGGGAAGTGAATCCGCGGCCGTCCGCCGGCCTGGCGTAACGATCCGTCGACGCTCGACGCAGGCTCTGGCCTGCGGCGGGAGAAGGTATGGTGAAACGGCGGCGCCGGCGAGAGGCTGCCGAGCAGGGTTTGGTGAAACGGCGGCGCCGGCGAGAGGCTGCCGAGCAGGGTTTGGTGAAACGGCCGCGCCGGCGAGAGGCTGCCTAGCAGGTTTTGGGGCTCAGACGCAGGATTTGGGCCGGTTTCGAGGTAGCCGCGAGACCGCCGACGCCGTACGCAGGCTCTGGCCTGCGGCGGGAGAAGGTGTGGTGAAACGGCGGCGCCGGCGAGAGGCTGCCGAGCAGGGTTCGGTGAAACGGCGGCGCCGGCGAGAGGCTGCCGAGCAGGGTTTGGTGAAACGGCCCGCGCCGGCGAGAGGCTGCCTAGCAGGTTTTGGGGCTCAGACGCAGGATTTGGGCCGGTTTCGAGGTAGCCGCGAGACCGCCGACGCCGTACGCAGGCTCTGGCCTGCCGCGGGGGAGGGCGGGGGGTCGTGACGCGGGTCAGAAAACCTCACTGCGTCTCCCTTATATGAGGACCCGCCTG
>CAKZFK010000101.1:27500-30000 GCA_936440205.1 Lepidonotus clava | reverse complement strand
CCGCCGCCGTCCTCTGGCTTGGTTTAGCGATCCTGACGGACGCGTAGCCGCTACCATCCTGACAAAGTGAGTTTGGCCCGTCGCCGCTACCGTCTCGCACGAGCCGCAACGAGCACCGGGGCAAAACGGCCTGAGGGGCCGAAAACCCAAAAATGTTGGACTTTGAAATTTTTCGAGTGAAACCGCCGCCGTCCTCTGGCTTGGTTTAGCGATCGAGTGAGACGGCCGCCGTCCTCTGGCTTGGTTTAGCGTTTCGCACTTTCTGTGCACGCACGGGCGGGGAAATGAGCACCGCGCCTCGACCGCTCGTCCTACGGAGGTGATCTTGGGCTCGAATCGAAGCCCAGGACCTCCTCTACAAGATGCACTCGAAGGGGAATCCCTGGAATTCCCCGCTCTCGAGGTACGGGCCTCGGAAGGCCGTTTTTACCCTTTTTCGTCGCTTAAATGAGAGCCCCGCATCGACCGGACGTCCGGCGGAGGCGTGCCGGGGCTCGAATCGAAGCCCAGACTCTCCCCTTCGAAACGCACTCTCGTTTGAGTCGACGCGACTTGCGGTTCCAGAGATATCGAGGGATTTCCCAGGGCTTTCCGGCATGCGTGCACAGAAAGTGCCGTTAGGAGCGCCCGTAGCCGCTACCATCAGCCCGACAAAAAGATGCGGCAGGCCGAGTTGGCCCCCATAGGCGAAATTTCAGGCCCGTCGGGCTAGGAGGAGACGCCTGAGGGGACGAAAACCGGAAATTTCGGACTTAGAAATTTTTCGACTGAAACCGCCGCCGCGTCCTCTGGCTTGGTTTAGCGATCCTGACGGACGCGTAGCCGCTACCATCCTGACAAAGTGAGTTTGGCCCGTAGCCGCTACCGTCTCGCACGAGGGGTGTGGACGGAGCCGCAATGAGCACCGCGCCTCGACCGCTCGTCCTACGGAGTTGATCTCGGGCTCGAATCGAAGCCCAGGACCTCCTCTACAAGATGCACTCGACGGGGAATCCCTGGAATTCCCCGCTCTCGAGGTACGGGCCCCGGAAGGCCGTTTTTACCCTTTTTCGTCGCTTAAATGAGAGCCCCGCATCGACCGGACGTCCGGCGGAGGCGTGCCGGGGCTCGAATCGAAGCCCAGACTCTCCCCTTCGAAACGCACTCTCGTTTGAGTCGATGCGACTTGCGGTTCCAGAGATATCGAGGGATTTCCCAGGGCTTTCCGGCATGCGTGCACAGAAAGTGCCGTTAGGAGCGCCCGTAGCCGCTACCATCAGCCCGACAAAAAGATGCGGCAGGCCGAGTTGGCCCCCATAGGCAAAGTTTCAGGCCCGTCGGGCTAGGAGGAGACGCCTGAGGGGACGAAAACCGGAAATTTCGGACTTAGAAATTTTTCGACTGAAACCGCCGCCGTCCTCTGGCTTGGTTTAGCGATCCTGACAGAAGCGTAGCCGCTACCATCCTGGACGGCGGCCGTTTCACTTTCTGTGCACGCACGAGGGGTGTGGACGGAGCCGCAATGAGCACCGCGCCTCGACCGCTCGTCCTACGGAGTTGATCTCGGGCTCGAATCGAAGCCCAGGACCTCCTCTACAAGATGCACTCAACGGGGAATCCCTGGAATTCCCCGCTCTCGAGGTACGGGCCCCGGAAGGCCGTTTTTACCCTTTTTCGTCGCTTAAATGAGAGCCCCGCATCGACCGGACGTCCGGCGGAGGCGTGCCGGGGCTCGAATCGAAGCCCAGACTCTCCCCTTCGAAACGCACTCTCGTTTGAGTCGACGCGACTTGCGGTTCCAGAGATATCGAGGGATTTCCCAGGGCTTTCCGGCATGCGTGCACAGAAAGTGCCGTTAGGAGCGCCCGTAGCCGCTACCATCAGCCCGACAAAAAGATGCGGCAGGCCGAGTTGGCCCCCATAGGCGAAATTTCAGGCCCGTCGGGCTAGGAGGAGACGCCTGAGGGGACGAAAACCGGAAATTTCGGACTTAGAAATTTTTCGACTGAAACCGCCGCCGTCCTCTGGCTTGGTTTAGCGATCCTGACGGACGCGTAGCCGCTACCATCCTGACAAAGTGAGTTTGGCCCGTAGCCGCTACCGTCTCGCACGAGGGGTGTGGACGGAGCCGCAATGAGCACCGCGCCTCGACCGATCGTCCTACGGAGGTGATCTCGGGCTCGAATCGAAGCCCAGGACCTCCTCTACAAGATGCACTCGACGGGGAATCCCTGGAATTCCCCGCTCTCGAGGTACGGGCCCCGGAAGGCCGTTTTTACCCTTTTTCGTCGCTTAAATGAGAGCCCCGCATCGACCGGACGTCCGGCGGAGGCGTGCCGGGGCTCGAATCGAAGCCCAGACTCTCCCCTTCGAAACGCACTCTCGTTTGAGTCGACGCGACTTGCGGATCCAGAGATATTAGCGATGCGGCTCCGTCCACAAGGGGCGTGGACGGAGCCGCATTCAGCACTGTGCCTCACCCGGGCCTCCCACGGGGCTGATCTGGGGCTCGAATCGAAGT
>CAKZFK010000101.1:12500-17500 GCA_936440205.1 Lepidonotus clava | reverse complement strand
CCCCCCTCCAGACCCCGAGGGAGGCAGTCCGCAGCCCTAAGCCACGGGCCCAGGCGGGTCCTCATATAAGGGAGACGCAGTGAGGTTTTCTGACCCGCGTCACGACCCCCCGCCCTCCCCCGCGGCAGGCCAGAGCCTGCGTACGGCGTCGGCGGTCTCGCGGCTACCTCGAAACCGGCCCAAATCCTGCGTCTGAGCCCCAAAACCTGCTAGGCAGCCTCTCGCCGGCGCGGCCGTTTCACCAAACCCTGCTCGGCAGCCTCTCGCCGGCGCCGCCGTTTCACCGAACCCTGCTCGGCAGCCTCTCGCCGGCGCCGCCGTTTCACCACACCTTCTCCCGCCGCAGGCCAGAGCCTGCGTACGGCGTCGGCGGTCTCGCGGCTACCTCGAAACCGGCCCAAATCCTGCGTCTGAGCCCCAAAACCTGCTAGGCAGCCTCTCGCCGGCGCGGCCGTTTCACCAAACCCTGCTCGGCAGCCTCTCGCCGGCGCCGCCGTTTCACCAAACCCTGCTCGGCAGCCTCTCGCCGGCGCCGCCGTTTCACCATACCTTCTCCCGCCGCAGGCCAGAGCCTGCGTCGAGCGTCGACGGATCGTTACGCCAGGCCGGCGGACGGCCGCGGATTCACTTCCCAAGTCTCGCGTCGCTGCGGCGAGCCGTAGCGACGCGCGCAGCCCGAACGCCTGCCCCAGCGCGTTTCTGTCCTCCCGCCGCGGCCAAACGCTCGACCCAGGCCTCCGGCGGACCTCGCCAGCGCGTCCGGCAGCTCGAGAAGGGCCTAGTTCCCAAGTCTCGCGTCGCTGCGTCGAGCCGTAGCGACGCGCGCAGACCCGAACGCCTGCCCCAGCGCGTTTCTGTCCTCCCGCCGCGGCCAAACGCTCGACCCAGGCCTCCGGCGGACCTCGCCAGCGCGTCCGGCAGCTCGAGAAGGGCCTAGTTCCCAAGTCTCGCGTCGCTGCCGCGAGCGGTTGCGACGCGCGCAGCCCAAACGCCTGCCCCAGCGCGTTTTTGGACTTAGAAAATTTTTGAGAGCTGCGGCTGAGGACACCCCCCTATATAAGGGAAACGCAGTGAGGTTTTCTGACCCGCGTCACGGGGAAAAACGGCGGTTTTCGGGCTCTCATTCGTTAACCGCTCGACGGATCGACTCCGTTCTTTTTGCATGGTGTAGGGGACCTTTAGGCGCATCTTTGTAGGTATTGGAATCCTCGGCGATTTTGGCGATTCCGGCGATTCCGGGCCCTTGAAATCTTCGGAAGCCAAAAGCGCCCCCTAGGAGCGATCGCAGCCACTAACCTCAGCCCGACAAAAAGATGCGGCAGGGTGAGTAGGCCCTCTAGGTGAAATTTCAGGCCCGTCGGGCTAGGAGGAGACGCCTGAGAGGACGAAAACCGGAAATTTCGGACTTAGAAATTTTTCGACTGAAACCGCCGCCGTCCTCTGGCTTGGTTTAGCGATCCTGACGGACGCGTAGCCGCTACCATCCTGACAAAGTGAGTTTGGCCCGTCGCCGCTACCGTCTCGCACGAGCCGCAACGAGCACCGGGGCAAAACGGCCTGAGGGGCCGAAAACCCAAAAATGTTGGACTTTGAAATTTTTCGAGTGAAACCGCCGCCGTCCTCTGGCTTGGTTTAGCGATCGAGTGAGACGGCCGCCGTCCTCTGGCTTGGTTTAGCGTTTCGCACTTTCTGTGCACGCACGGGCGGGGAAATGAGCACCGCGCCTCGACCGCTCGTCCTACGGAGGTGATCTTGGGCTCGAATCGAAGCCCAGGACCTCCTCTACAAGATGCACTCGAAAGGGAATCCCTGGAATTCCCCGCTCTCGAGGTACGGGCCTCGGAAGGCCGTTTTTACCCTTTTTCGTCGCTTAAATGAGAGCCCCGCATCGACCGGACGTCCGGCGGAGGCGTGCCGGGGCTCGAATCGAAGCCCAGACTCTCCCCTTCGAAACGCACTCTCGTTTGAGTCGACGCGACTTGCGGTTCCAGAGATATCGAGGGATTTCCCAGGGCTTTCCGGCATGCGTGCACAGAAAGTGCCGTTAGGAGCGCCCGTAGCCGCTACCATCAGCCCGACAAAAAGATGCGGCAGGCCGAGTTGGCCCCCATAGGCGAAGTTTCAGGCCCGTCGGGCTAGGAGGAGACGCCTGAGAGGACGAAAACCGGAAATTTCGGACTTAGAAATTTTTCGACTGAAACCGCCGCCGTCCTCTGGCTTGGTTTAGCGATCCTGACGGACGCGTAGCCGCTACCATCCTGACAAAGTGAGTTTGGCCCGTCGCCGCTACCGTCTCGCACGAGCCGCAACGAGCACCGGGGCAAAACGGCCTGAGGGGCCGAAAACCCAAAAATGTTGGACTTTGAAATTTTTCGAGTGAAACCGCCGCCGTCCTCTGGCTTGGTTTAGCGATCGAGTGAGACGGCCGCCGTCCTCTGGCTTGGTTTAGCGTTTCGCACTTTCTGTGCACGCACGGGCGGGGAAATGAGCACCGCGCCTCGACCGCTCGTCCTACGGAGGTGATCTTGGGCTCGAATCGAAGCCCAGGACCTCCTCTACAAGATGCACTCGAAGGGGAATCCCTGGAATTCCCCGCTCTCGAGGTACGGGCCTCGGAAGGCCGTTTTTACCCTTTTTCGTCGCTTAAATGAGAGCCCCGCATCGACCGGACGTCCGGCGGAGGCGTGCCGGGGCTCGAATCGAAGCCCAGACTCTCCCCTTCGAAACGCACTCTCGTTTGAGTCGACGCGACTTGCGGTTCCAGAGATATCGAGGGATTTCCCAGGGCTTTCCGGCATGCGTGCACAGAAAGTGCCGTTAGGAGCGCCCGTAGCCGCTACCATCAGCCCGACAAAAAGATGCGGCAGGCCGAGTTGGCCCCCATAGGCGAAATTTCAGGCCCGTCGGGCTAGGAGGAGACGCCTGAGGGGACGAAAACCGGAAATTTCGGACTTAGAAATTTTTCGACTGAAACCGCCGCCGTCCTCTGGCTTGGTTTAGCGATCCTGACGGACGCGTAGCCGCTACCATCCTGACAAAGTGAGTTTGGCCCGTAGCCGCTACCGTCTCGCACGAGGGGTGTGGACGGAGCCGCAATGAGCACCGCGCCTCGACCGATCGTCCTACGGAGGTGATCTCGGGCTCGAATCGAAGCCCAGGACCTCCTCTACAAGATGCACTCGACGGGGAATCCCTGGAATTCCCCGCTCTCGAGGTACGGGCCCCGGAAGGCCGTTTTTACCCTTTTTCGTCGCTTAAATGAGAGCCCCGCATCGACCGGACGTCCGGCGGAGGCGTGCCGGGGCTCGAATCGAAGCCCAGACTCTCCCCTTCGAAACGCACTCTCGTTTGAGTCGATGCGACTTGCGGTTCCAGAGATATCGAGGGATTTCCCAGGGCTTTCCGGCATGCGTGCACAGAAAGTGCCGTTAGGAGCGCCCGTAGCCGCTACCATCAGCCCGACAAAAAGATGCGGCAGGCCGAGTTGGCCCCCATAGGCAAAGTTTCAGGCCCGTCGGGCTAGGAGGAGACGCCTGAGAGGACGAAAACCGGAAATTTCGGACTTAGAAATTTTTCGACTGAAACCGCCGCCGTCCTCTGGCTTGGTTTAGCGATCCTGACAGAAGCGTAGCCGCTACCATCCTGGACGGCGGCCGTTTCACTTTCTGTGCACGCACGAGGGGTGTGGACGGAGCCGCAATGAGCACCGCGCCTCGACCGCTCGTCCTACGGAGTTGATCTCGGGCTCGAATCGAAGCCCAGGACCTCCTCTACAAGATGCACTCAACGGGGAATCCCTGGAATTCCCCGCTCTCGAGGTACGGGCCCCGGAAGGCCGTTTTTACCCTTTTTCGTCGCTTAAATGAGAGCCCCGCATCGACCGGACGTCCGGCGGAGGCGTGCCGGGGCTCGAATCGAAGCCCAGACTCTCCCCTTCGAAACGCACTCTCGTTTGAGTCGACGCGACTTGCGGTTCCAGAGATATCGAGGGATTTCCCAGGGCTTTCCGGCATGCGTGCACAGAAAGTGCCGTTAGGAGCGCCCGTAGCCGCTACCATCAGCCCGACAAAAAGATGCGGCAGGCCGAGTTGGCCCCCATAGGCGAAATTTCAGGCCCGTCGGGCTAGGAGGAGACGCCTGAGGGGACGAAAACCGGAAATTTCGGACTTAGAAATTTTTCGACTGAAACCGCCGCCGTCCTCTGGCTTGGTTTAGCGATCCTGACGGACGCGTAGCCGCTACCATCCTGACAAAGTGAGTTTGGCCCGTAGCCGCTACCGTCTCGCACGAGGGGTGTGGACGGAGCCGCAATGAGCACCGCGCCTCGACCGATCGTCCTACGGAGGTGATCTCGGGCTCGAATCGAAGCCCAGGACCTCCTCTACAAGATGCACTCGACGGGGAATCCCTGGAATTCCCCGCTCTCGAGGTACGGGCCCCGGAAGGCCGTTTTTACCCTTTTTCGTCGCTTAAATGAGAGCCCCGCATCGACCGGACGTCCGGCGGAGGCGTGCCGGGGCTCGAATCGAAGCCCAGACTCTCCCCTTCGAAACGCACTCTCGTTTGAGTCGACGCGACTTGCGGATCCAGAGATATTAGCGATGCGGCTCCGTCCACAAGGGGCGTGGACGGAGCCGCATTCAGCACTGTGCCTCACCCGGGCCTCCCACGGGGCTGATCTGGGGCTCGAATCGAAGTTCAGCACCTGACCTACAAGGCGAACTTCGAACGGAGTCCCTGCGATCGCCGGTTGAGGAGATACAGGCCCCGGAAGGCCCGTTTTGTCCGTCAGCCCTTTTCCTCACTTTCTGTGCACGCACGAGGGGTGTGGACGGAGCCGCAACGAGCACAGCGCCTCAACCGCTCGACCCACAGGGCTGATCTTGGGCTCGAATCGAAGCTCAGGACCTGCCCTACGAGGTGGTCTACGGACGGAGTCTCGGGGATCCCCGGTTAAGGAGACTCGGGCCCCTGACGGGCTATCGTGGGGTAAATCCCGC
>CAKZFK010000101.1:0-2500 GCA_936440205.1 Lepidonotus clava | reverse complement strand
CTCTCGCCGGCGCCGCCGTTTCACCACACCTTCTCCCGCCGCAGGCCAGAGCCTGCGTACGGCGTCGGCGGTCTCGCGGCTACCTCGAAACCGGCCCAAATCCTGCGTCTGAGCCCCAAAACCTGCTAGGCAGCCTCTCGCCGGCGCGGCCGTTTCACCAAACCCTGCTCGGCAGCCTCTCGCCGGCGCCGCCGTTTCACCAAACCCTGCTCGGCAGCCTCTCGCCGGCGCCGCCGTTTCACCATACCTTCTCCCGCCGCAGGCCAGAGCCTGCGTCGAGCGTCGACGGATCGTTACGCCAGGCCGGCGGACGGCCGCGGATTCACTTCCCAAGTCTCGCGTCGCTGCGGCGAGCCGTAGCGGCGCGCGCAGCCCGAACGCCTGCCCCAGCGCGTTTCTGTCCTCCCGCCGCGGCCAAACGCTCGACCCAGGCCTCCGGCGGACCTCGCCAGCGCGTCCGGCAGCTCGAGAAGGGCCTAGTTCCCAAGTCTCGCGTCGCTGCGTCGAGCCGTAGCGACGCGCGCAGCCCGAACGCCTGCCCCAGCGCGTTTCTGTCCTCCCGCCGCGGCCAAACGCTCGACCCAGGCCTCCGGCGGACCTCGCCAGCGCGTCCGGCAGCTCGAGAAGGGCCTAGTTCCCAAGTCTCGCGTCGCTGCCGCGAGCGGTTGCGACGCGCGCAGCCCAAACGCCTGCCCCAGCGCGTTTTTGGACTTAGAAAATTTTTGAGAGCTGCGGCTGAGGACACCCCCCTATATAAGGGAAACGCAGTGAGGTTTTCTGACCCGCGTCACGGGGAAAAACGGCGGTTTTCGGGCTCTCATTCGTTAACCGCTCGACGGATCGACTCCGTTCTTTTTGCATGGTGTAGGGGACCTTTAGGCGCATCTTTGTAGGTATTGGAATCCTCGGCGATTTTGGCGATTCCGGCGATTCCGGGCCCTTGAAATCTTCGGAAGCCAAAAGCGCCCCCTAGGAGCGATCGCAGCCACTAACCTCAGCCCGACAAAAAGATGCGGCAGGGTGAGTAGGCCCTCTAGGTGAAATTTCAGGCCCGTCGGGCTAGGAGGAGACGCCTGAGAGGACGAAAACCGGAAATTTCGGACTTAGAAATTTTTCGACTGAAACCGCCGCCGTCCTCTGGCTTGGTTTAGCGATCCTGACGGACGCGTAGCCGCTACCATCCTGACAAAGTGAGTTTGGCCCGTCGCCGCTACCGTCTCGCACGAGCCGCAACGAGCACCGGGGCAAAACGGCCTGAGGGGCCGAAAACCCAAAAATGTTGGACTTTGAAATTTTTCGAGTGAAACCGCCGCCGTCCTCTGGCTTGGTTTAGCGATCGAGTGAGACGGCCGCCGTCCTCTGGCTTGGTTTAGCGTTTCGCACTTTCTGTGCACGCACGGGCGGGGAAATGAGCACCGCGCCTCGACCGCTCGTCCTACGGAGGTGATCTTGGGCTCGAATCGAAGCCCAGGACCTCCTCTACAAGATGCACTCGAAAGGGAATCCCTGGAATTCCCCGCTCTCGAGGTACGGGCCTCGGAAGGCCGTTTTTACCCTTTTTCGTCGCTTAAATGAGAGCCCCGCATCGACCGGACGTCCGGCGGAGGCGTGCCGGGGCTCGAATCGAAGCCCAGACTCTCCCCTTCGAAACGCACTCTCGTTTGAGTCGACGCGACTTGCGGTTCCAGAGATATCGAGGGATTTCCCAGGGCTTTCCGGCATGCGTGCACAGAAAGTGCCGTTAGGAGCGCCCGTAGCCGCTACCATCAGCCCGACAAAAAGATGCGGCAGGCCGAGTTGGCCCCCATAGGCGAAGTTTCAGGCCCGTCGGGCTAGGAGGAGACGCCTGAGAGGACGAAAACCGGAAATTTCGGACTTAGAAATTTTTCGACTGAAACCGCCGCCGTCCTCTGGCTTGGTTTAGCGATCCTGACGGACGCGTAGCCGCTACCATCCTGACAAAGTGAGTTTGGCCCGTCGCCGCTACCGTCTCGCACGAGCCGCAACGAGCACCGGGGCAAAACGGCCTGAGGGGCCGAAAACCCAAAAATGTTGGACTTTGAAATTTTTCGAGTGAAACCGCCGCCGTCCTCTGGCTTGGTTTAGCGATCGAGTGAGACGGCCGCCGTCCTCTGGCTTGGTTTAGCGTTTCGCACTTTCTGTGCACGCACGGGCGGGGAAATGAGCACCGCGCCTCGACCGCTCGTCCTACGGAGGTGATCTTGGGCTCGAATCGAAGCCCAGGACCTCCTCTACAAGATGCACTCGAAGGGGAATCCCTGGAATTCCCCGCTCTCGAGGTACGGGCCTCGGAAGGCCGTTTTTACCCTTTTTCGTCGCTTAAATGAGAGCCCCGCATCGACCGGACGTCCGGCGGAGGCGTGCCGGGGCTCGAATCGAAGCCCAGACTCTCCCCTTCGAAACGCACTCTCGTTTGAGTCGACGCGACTTGCGGTTCCAGAGATATCGAGGGATTTCCCAGGGCTTTCCGGCATGCGTG
>CAKZFK010000100.1:0-41772 GCA_936440205.1 Lepidonotus clava | reverse complement strand
CCAAGGTCGGCGGCCTGTTAAAAAGGGGGCTTTCGTTAGATTCAAAACCGCCCGTCCACGGAATTGGACGGGAATAGGCTCAAAATGACCGCCATGGTGTGGGGAATCATGTGTTAAAATTTGAAGTTTCAATTCCAACATTAAGATTTGATTCAATACCATTCTCTATGTCAAGTTTAATATAAACTGGGGCTGGCCTATGCTACAGCACTGCCAGCTAACTTCGTCCCCTTATTTGAGGCGCTTAGGACACGTCGCACGAACAAACCGAAGACACCGGCACGGAGCCCAGGACCAGGAGAATTTTTCCAGCTATTCACTTGGAATGCTGGGATAGCCCAAGCCCTTCAAAAACGGCCCCCAAGGTCGGCGGCCTGTTAAAAAGGGGGGCTTTCGTTAGATTCAAAACCGCCCGTCACGGAATTGGACGGGAATAGGCTCAAAGGCTCAAAATGACCGCCATGGTGTGGGGAATCATGTGTTAAAATTTGAAGTTTCAATTCCAACATTAAGATTTGATTCAATACCATTCTCTATGTCAAGTTTAATATAAACTGGGGCTGGCCTATGCCTACAGCACTGCCAGCTAACTTCGTCCCCTTATTTGAGGCGCTTAGACACGTCGCACGAACAAACCGAAGACACCGGCACGGAGCCCAGGACCAGGAGAATTTTTCCAGCTATTCACTTGGAATGCTGGGATAGCCCAAGCCCTTCAAAAACGGCCCCCAAGGTCGGCGGCCTGTTAAAAAGGGGGCTTTCGTTAGATTCAAAACCGCCCGTCACGGAATTGGACGGGAATAGGCTCAAAATGACCGCCATGGTGTGGGGAATCATGTGTTAAAATTTGAAGTTTCAATTCCAACATTAAGATTTGATTCAATACCATTCTCTATGTCAAGTTTAATATAAACTGGGGCTGGCCTATGCTACAGCACTGCCAGCTAACTTCGTCCCCTTATTTGAGGCGCTTAGACACGTCGCACGAACAAACCGAAGACACCGGCACGGAGCCCAGGACCAGGAGAATTTTTCCAGCTATTCACTTGGAATGCTGGGATAGCCCAAGCCCTTCAAAAACGGCCCCCAAGGTCGGCGGCCTGTTAAAAAGGGGGCTTTCGTTAGATTCAAAACCGCCCGTCACGGAATTGGACGGGAATAGGCTCAAAATGACCGCCATGGTGTGGGGAATCATGTGTTAAAATTTGAAGTTTCAATTCCAACATTAAGATTTGATTCAATACCATTCTCTATGTCAAGTTTAATATAAACTGGGGCTGGCCTATGCTACAGCACTGCCAGCTAACTTCGTCCCCTTATTTGAGGCGCTTAGACACGTCGCACGAACAAACCGAAGACACCGGCACGGAGCCCAGGACCAGGAGAATTTTTCCAGCTATTCACTTGGAATGCTGGGATAGCCCAAGCCCTTCAAAAACGGCCCCCAAGGTCGGCGGCCTGTTAAAAAGGGGGCTTTCGTTAGATTCAAAACCGCCCGTCACGGAATTGGACGGGAATAGGCTCAAAATGACCGCCATGGTGTGGGGAATCATGTGTTAAAATTTGAAGTTTCAATTCCAACATTAAGATTTGATTCAATACCATTCTCTATGTCAAGTTTAATATAAACCGGGGCTGGCCTATGCTACAGCACTGCCAGCTAACTTCGTCCCCTTATTTGAGGCGCTTAGACACGTCGCACGAACAAACCGAAGACACCGGCACGGAGCCCAGGACCAGGAGAATTTTTCCAGCTATTCACTTGGAATGCTGGGATAGCCCAAGCCCTTCAAAAACGGCCCCCAAGGTCGGCGGCCTGTTAAAAAGGGGGCTTTCGTTAGATTCAAAACCGCCCGTCACGGAATTGGACGGGAATAGGCTCAAAATGACCGCCATGGTGTGGGGAATCATGTGTTAAAATTTGAAGTTTCAATTCCAACATTAAGATTTGATTCAATACCATTCTCTATGTCAAGTTTAATATAAACCGGGGCTGGCCTATGCTACAGCACTGCCAGCTAACTTCGTCCCCTTATTTGAGGCGCTTAGACACGTCGCACGAACAAACCGAAGACACCGGCACGGAGCCCAGGACCAGGAGAATTTTTCCAGCTATTCACTTGGAATGCTGGGATAGCCCAAGCCCTTCAAAAACGGCCCCCAAGGTCGGCGGCCTGTTAAAAAGGGGGCTTTCGTTAGATTCAAAACCGCCCGTCACGGAATTGGACGGGAATAGGCTCAAAATGACCGCCATGGTGTGGGGAATCATGTGTTAAAATTTGAAGTTTCAATTCCAACATTAAGATTTGATTCAATACCATTCTCTATGTCAAGTTTAATATAAACCGGGGCTGGCCTATGCTACAGCACTGCCAGCTAACTTCGTCCCCTTATTTGAGGCGATTAGACACGTCGCACGAACAAACCGAAGACACCGGCACGGAGCCCAGGACCAGGAGAATTTTTCCAGCTATTCACTTGGAATGCTGGGATAGCCCAAGCCCTTCAAAAACGGCCCCCAAGGTCGGCGGCCTGTTAAAAAGGGGGCTTTCGTTAGATTCAAAACCGCCCGTCACGGAATTGGACGGGAATAGGCTCAAAATGACCGCCATGGTGTGGGGAATCATGTGTTAAAATTTGAAGTTTCAATTCCAACATTAAGATTTGATTCAATACCATTCTCTATGTCAAGTTTAATATAAACTGGGGCTGGCCTATGCTACAGCACTGCCAGCTAACTTCGTCCCCTTATTTGAGGCGCTTAGACACGTCGCACGAACAAACCGAAGACACCGGCACGGAGCCCAGGACCAGGAGAATTTTTCCAGCTATTCACTTGGAATGCTGGGATAGCCCAAGCCCTTCAAAAACGGCCCCCAAGGTCGGCGGCCTGTTAAAAAGGGGGCTTTCGTTAGATTCAAAACCGCCCGTCACGGAATTGGACGGGAATAGGCTCAAAATGACCGCCATGGTGTGGGGAATCATGTGTTAAAATTTGAAGTTTCAATTCCAACATTAAGATTTGATTCAATACCATTCTCTATGTCAAGTTTAATATAAACCGGGGCTGGCCTATGCTACAGCACTGCCAGCTAACTTCGTCCCCTTATTTGAGGCGCTTAGACACGTCGCACGAACAAACCGAAGACACCGGCACGGAGCCCAGGACCAGGAGAATTTTTCCAGCTATTCACTTGGAATGCTGGGATAGCCCAAGCCCTTCAAAAACGGCCCCCAAGGTCGGCGGCCTGTTAAAAAGGGGGCTTTCGGTAGATTCAAAACCGCCCGTCACGGAATTGGACGGGAATAGGCTCAAAATGACCGCCATGGTGTGGGGAATCATGTGTTAAAATTTGAAGTTTCAATTCCAACATTAAGATTTGATTCAATACCATTCTCTATGTCAAGTTTAATATAAACCTGGGGCTGGCCTATGCTACAGCACTGCCAGCTAACTTCGTCCCCTTATTTGAGGCGCTTAGACACGTCGCACGAACAAACCGAAGACACCGGCACGGAGCCCAGGACCAGGAGAATTTTTCCAGCTATTCACTTGGAATGCTGGGATAGCCCAAGCCCTTCAAAAACGGCCCCCAAGGTCGGCGGCCTGTTAAAAAGGGGGCTTTCGTTAGATTCAAAACCGCCCGTCACGGAATTGGACGGGAATAGGCTCAAAATGACCGCCATGGTGTGGGGAATCATGTGTTAAAATTTGAAGTTTCAATTCCAACATTAAGATTTGATTCAATACCATTCTCTATGTCAAGTTTAATATAAACTGGGGCTGGCCTATGCTACAGCACTGCCAGCTAACTTCGTCCCCTTATTTGAGGCGCTTAGACACGTCGCACGAACAAACCGAAGACACCGGCACGGAGCCCAGGACCAGGAGAATTTTTCCAGCTATTCACTTGGAATGCTGGGATAGCCCAAGCCCTTCAAAAACGGCCCCCAAGGTCGGCGGCCTGTTAAAAAGGGGGCTTTCGTTAGATTCAAAACCGCCCGTCACGGAATTGGACGGGAATAGGCTCAAAATGACCGCCATGGTGTGGGGAATCATGTGTTAAAATTTGAAGTTTCAATTCCAACATTAAGATTTGATTCAATACCATTCTCTATGTCAAGTTTAATATAAACTGGGGCTGGCCTATGCTACAGCACTGCCAGCTAACTTCGTCCCCTTATTTGAGGCGCTTAGACACGTCGCACGAACAAACCGAAGACACCGGCACGGAGCCCAGGACCAGGAGAATTTTTCCAGCTATTCACTTGGAATGCTGGGATAGCCCAAGCCCTTCAAAAACGGCCCCCAAGGTCGGCGGCCTGTTAAAAAGGGGGCTTTCGTTAGATTCAAAACCGCCCGTCACGGAATTGGACGGGAATAGGCTCAAAATGACCGCCATGGTGTGGGGAATCATGTGTTAAAATTTGAAGTTTCAATTCCAACATTAAGATTTGATTCAATACCATTCTCTATGTCAAGTTTAATATAAACTGGGGCTGGCCTATGCTACAGCACTGCCAGCTAACTTCGTCCCCTTATTTGAGGCGCTTAGACACGTCGCACGAACAAACCGAAGACACCGGCACGGAGCCCAGGACCAGGAGAATTTTTCCAGCTATTCACTTGGAATGCTGGGATAGCCCAAGCCCTTCAAAAACGGCCCCCAAGGTCGGCGGCCTGTTAAAAAGGGGGCTTTCGTTAGATTCAAAACCGCCCGTCACGGAATTGGACGGGAATAGGCTCAAAATGACCGCCATGGTGTGGGGAATCATGTGTTAAAATTTGAAGTTTCAATTCCAACATTAAGATTTGATTCAATACCATTCTCTATGTCAAGTTTAATATAAACTGGGGCTGGCCTATGCTACAGCACTGCCAGCTAACTTCGTCCCCTTATTTGAGGCGCTTAGACACGTCGCACGAACAAACCGAAGACACCGGCACGGAGCCCAGGACCAGGAGAATTTTTCCAGCTATTCACTTGGAATGCTGGGATAGCCCAAGCCCTTCAAAAACGGCCCCCAAGGTCGGCGGCCTGTTAAAAAGGGGGCTTTCGTTAGATTCAAAACCGCCCGTCACGGAATTGGACGGGAATAGGCTCAAAATGACCGCCATGGTGTGGGGAATCATGTGTTAAAATTTGAAGTTTCAATTCCAACATTAAGATTTGATTCAATACCATTCTCTATGTCAAGTTTAATATAAACTGGGGCTGGCCTATGCTACAGCACTGCCAGCTAACTTCGTCCCCTTATTTGAGGCGCTTAGACACGTCGCACGAACAAACCGAAGACACCGGCACGGAGCCCAGGACCAGGAGAATTTTTCCAGCTATTCACTTGGAATGCTGGGATAGCCCAAGCCCTTCAAAAACGGCCCCCAAGGTCGGCGGCCTGTTAAAAAGGGGGCTTTCGTTAGATTCAAAACCGCCCGTCACGGAATTGGACGGGAATAGGCTCAAAATGACCGCCATGGTGTGGGGAATCATGTGTTAAAATTTGAAGTTTCAATTCCAACATTAAGATTTGATTCAATACCATTCTCTATGTCAAGTTTAATATAAACCGGGGCTGGCCTATGCTACAGCACTGCCAGCTAACTTCGTCCCCTTATTTGAGGCGCTTAGACACGTCGCACGAACAAACCGAAGACACCGGCACGGAGCCCAGGACCAGGAGAATTTTTCCAGCTATTCACTTGGAATGCTGGGATAGCCCAAGCCCTTCAAAAACGGCCCCCAAGGTCGGCGGCCTGTTAAAAAGGGGGCTTTCGTTAGATTCAAAACCGCCCGTCACGGAATTGGACGGGAATAGGCTCAAAATGACCGCCATGGTGTGGGGAATCATGTGTTAAAATTTGAAGTTTCAATTCCAACATTAAGATTTGATTCAATACCATTCTCTATGTCAAGTTTAATATAAACCGGGGCTGGCCTATGCTACAGCACTGCCAGCTAACTTCGTCCCCTTATTTGAGGCGCTTAGACACGTCGCACGAACAAACCGAAGACACCGGCACGGAGCCCAGGACCAGGAGAATTTTTCCAGCTATTCACTTGGAATGCTGGGATAGCCCAAGCCCTTCAAAAACGGCCCCCAAGGTCGGCGGCCTGTTAAAAAGGGGGCTTTCGTTAGATTCAAAACCGCCCGTCACGGAATTGGACGGGAATAGGCTCAAAATGACCGCCATGGTGTGGGGAATCATGTGTTAAAATTTGAAGTTTCAATTCCAACATTAAGATTTGATTCAATACCATTCTCTATGTCAAGTTTAATATAAACCGGGGCTGGCCTATGCTACAGCACTGCCAGCTAACTTCGTCCCCTTATTTGAGGCGCTTAGACACGTCGCACGAACAAACCGAAGACACCGGCACGGAGCCCAGGACCAGGAGAATTTTTCCAGCTATTCACTTGGAATGCTGGGATAGCCCAAGCCCTTCAAAAACGGCCCCCAAGGTCGGCGGCCTGTTAAAAAGGGGGCTTTCGTTAGATTCAAAACCGCCCGTCACGGAATTGGACGGGAATAGGCTCAAAATGACCGCCATGGTGTGGGGAATCATGTGTTAAAATTTGAAGTTTCAATTCCAACATTAAGATTTGATTCAATACCATTCTCTATGTCAAGTTTAATATAAACTGGGGCTGGCCTATGCTACAGCACTGCCAGCTAACTTCGTCCCCTTATTTGAGGCGCTTAGACACGTCGCACGAACAAACCGAAGACACCGGCACGGAGCCCAGGACCAGGAGAATTTTTCCAGCTATTCACTTGGAATGCTGGGATAGCCCAAGCCCTTCAAAAACGGCCCCCAAGGTCGGCGGCCTGTTAAAAAGGGGGCTTTCGTTAGATTCAAAACCGCCCGTCACGGAATTGGACGGGAATAGGCTCAAAATGACCGCCATGGTGTGGGGAATCATGTGTTAAAATTTGAAGTTTCAATTCCAACATTAAGATTTGATTCAATACCATTCTCTATGTCAAGTTTAATATAAACCGGGGCTGGCCTATGCTACAGCACTGCCAGCTAACTTCGTCCCCTTATTTGAGGCGCTTAGACACGTCGCACGAACAAACCGAAGACACCGGCACGGAGCCCAGGACCAGGAGAATTTTTCCAGCTATTCACTTGGAATGCTGGGATAGCCCAAGCCCTTCAAAAACGGCCCCCAAGGTCGGCGGCCTGTTAAAAAGGGGGCTTTCGTTAGATTCAAAACCGCCCGTCACGGAATTGGACGGGAATAGGCTCAAAATGACCGCCATGGTGTGGGGAATCATGTGTTAAAATTTGAAGTTTCAATTCCAACATTAAGATTTGATTCAATACCATTCTCTATGTCAAGTTTAATATAAACTGGGGCTGGCCTATGCTACAGCACTGCCAGCTAACTTCGTCCCCTTATTTGAGGCGCTTAGACACGTCGCACGAACAAACCGAAGACACCGGCACGGAGCCCAGGACCAGGAGAATTTTTCCAGCTATTCACTTGGAATGCTGGGATAGCCCAAGCCCTTCAAAAACGGCCCCCAAGGTCGGCGGCCTGTTAAAAAGGGGGCTTTCGTTAGATTCAAAACCGCCCGTCACGGAATTGGACGGGAATAGGCTCAAAATGACCGCCATGGTGTGGGGAATCATGTGTTAAAATTTGAAGTTTCAATTCCAACATTAAGATTTGATTCAATACCATTCTCTATGTCAAGTTTAATATAAACTGGGGCTGGCCTATGCTACAGCACTGCCAGCTAACTTCGTCCCCTTATTTGAGGCGCTTAGACACGTCGCACGAACAAACCGAAGACACCGGCACGGAGCCCAGGACCAGGAGAATTTTTCCAGCTATTCACTTGGAATGCTGGGATAGCCCAAGCCCTTCAAAAACGGCCCCCAAGGTCGGCGGCCTGTTAAAAAGGGGGCTTTCGTTAGATTCAAAACCGCCCGTCACGGAATTGGACGGGAATAGGCTCAAAATGACCGCCATGGTGTGGGGAATCATGTGTTAAAATTTGAAGTTTCAATTCCAACATTAAGATTTGATTCAATACCATTCTCTATGTCAAGTTTAATATAAACTGGGGCTGGCCTATGCTACAGCACTGCCAGCTAACTTCGTCCCCTTATTTGAGGCGCTTAGACACGTCGCACGAACAAACCGAAGACACCGGCACGGAGCCCAGGACCAGGAGAATTTTTCCAGCTATTCACTTGGAATGCTGGGATAGCCCAAGCCCTTCAAAAACGGCCCCCAAGGTCGGCGGCCTGTTAAAAAGGGGGCTTTCGTTAGATTCAAAACCGCCCGTCACGGAATTGGACGGGAATAGGCTCAAAATGACCGCCATGGTGTGGGGAATCATGTGTTAAAATTTGAAGTTTCAATTCCAACATTAAGATTTGATTCAATACCATTCTCTATGTCAAGTTTAATATAAACTGGGGCTGGCCTATGCTACAGCACTGCCAGCTAACTTCGTCCCCTTATTTGAGGCGCTTAGACACGTCGCACGAACAAACCGAAGACACCGGCACGGAGCCCAGGACCAGGAGAATTTTTCCAGCTATTCACTTGGAATGCTGGGATAGCCCAAGCCCTTCAAAAACGGCCCCCAAGGTCGGCGGCCTGTTAAAAAGGGGGCTTTCGTTAGATTCAAAACCGCCCGTCACGGAATTGGACGGGAATAGGCTCAAAATGACCGCCATGGTGTGGGGAATCATGTGTTAAAATTTGAAGTTTCAATTCCAACATTAAGATTTGATTCAATACCATTCTCTATGTCAAGTTTAATATAAACTGGGGCTGGCCTATGCTACAGCACTGCCAGCTAACTTCGTCCCCTTATTTGAGGCGCTTAGACACGTCGCACGAACAAACCGAAGACACCGGCACGGAGCCCAGGACCAGGAGAATTTTTCCAGCTATTCACTTGGAATGCTGGGATAGCCCAAGCCCTTCAAAAACGGCCCCCAAGGTCGGCGGCCTGTTAAAAAGGGGGCTTTCGTTAGATTCAAAACCGCCCGTCACGGAATTGGACGGGAATAGGCTCAAAATGACCGCCATGGTGTGGGGAATCATGTGTTAAAATTTGAAGTTTCAATTCCAACATTAAGATTTGATTCAATACCATTCTCTATGTCAAGTTTAATATAAACTGGGGCTGGCCTATGCTACAGCACTGCCAGCTAACTTCGTCCCCTTATTTGAGGCGCTTAGACACGTCGCACGAACAAACCGAAGACACCGGCACGGAGCCCAGGACCAGGAGAATTTTTCCAGCTATTCACTTGGAATGCTGGGATAGCCCAAGCCCTTCAAAAACGGCCCCCAAGGTCGGCGGCCTGTTAAAAAGGGGGCTTTCGTTAGATTCAAAACCGCCCGTCACGGAATTGGACGGGAATAGGCTCAAAATGACCGCCATGGTGTGGGGAATCATGTGTTAAAATTTGAAGTTTCAATTCCAACATTAAGATTTGATTCAATACCATTCTCTATGTCAAGTTTAATATAAACTGGGGCTGGCCTATGCTACAGCACTGCCAGCTAACTTCGTCCCCTTATTTGAGGCGCTTAGACACGTCGCACGAACAAACCGAAGACACCGGCACGGAGCCCAGGACCAGGAGAATTTTTCCAGCTATTCACTTGGAATGCTGGGATAGCCCAAGCCCTTCAAAAACGGCCCCCAAGGTCGGCGGCCTGTTAAAAAGGGGGCTTTCGTTAGATTCAAAACCGCCCGTCACGGAATTGGACGGGAATAGGCTCAAAATGACCGCCATGGTGTGGGGAATCATGTGTTAAAATTTGAAGTTTCAATTCCAACATTAAGATTTGATTCAATACCATTCTCTATGTCAAGTTTAATATAAACTGGGGCTGGCCTATGCTACAGCACTGCCAGCTAACTTCGTCCCCTTATTTGAGGCGCTTAGACACGTCGCACGAACAAACCGAAGACACCGGCACGGAGCCCAGGACCAGGAGAATTTTTCCAGCTATTCACTTGGAATGCTGGGATAGCCCAAGCCCTTCAAAAACGGCCCCCAAGGTCGGCGGCCTGTTAAAAAGGGGGCTTTCGTTAGATTCAAAACCGCCCGTCACGGAATTGGACGGGAATAGGCTCAAAATGACCGCCATGGTGTGGGGAATCATGTGTTAAAATTTGAAGTTTCAATTCCAACATTAAGATTTGATTCAATACCATTCTCTATGTCAAGTTTAATATAAACTGGGGCTGGCCTATGCTACAGCACTGCCAGCTAACTTCGTCCCCTTATTTGAGGCGCTTAGACACGTCGCACGAACAAACCGAAGACACCGGCACGGAGCCCAGGACCAGGAGAATTTTTCCAGCTATTCACTTGGAATGCTGGGATAGCCCAAGCCCTTCAAAAACGGCCCCCAAGGTCGGCGGCCTGTTAAAAAGGGGGCTTTCGTTAGATTCAAAACCGCCCGTCACGGAATTGGACGGGAATAGGCTCAAAATGACCGCCATGGTGTGGGGAATCATGTGTTAAAATTTGAAGTTTCAATTCCAACATTAAGATTTGATTCAATACCATTCTCTATGTCAAGTTTAATATAAACTGGGGCTGGCCTATGCTACAGCACTGCCAGCTAACTTCGTCCCCTTATTTGAGGCGCTTAGACACGTCGCACGAACAAACCGAAGACACCGGCACGGAGCCCAGGACCAGGAGAATTTTTCCAGCTATTCACTTGGAATGCTGGGATAGCCCAAGCCCTTCAAAAACGGCCCCCAAGGTCGGCGGCCTGTTAAAAAGGGGGCTTTCGTTAGATTCAAAACCGCCCGTCACGGAATTGGACGGGAATAGGCTCAAAATGACCGCCATGGTGTGGGGAATCATGTGTTAAAATTTGAAGTTTCAATTCCAACATTAAGATTTGATTCAATACCATTCTCTATGTCAAGTTTAATATAAACTGGGGCTGGCCTATGCTACAGCACTGCCAGCTAACTTCGTCCCCTTATTTGAGGCGCTTAGACACGTCGCACGAACAAACCGAAGACACCGGCACGGAGCCCAGGACCAGGAGAATTTTTCCAGCTATTCACTTGGAATGCTGGGATAGCCCAAGCCCTTCAAAAACGGCCCCCAAGGTCGGCGGCCTGTTAAAAAGGGGGCTTTCGTTAGATTCAAAACCGCCCGTCACGGAATTGGACGGGAATAGGCTCAAAATGACCGCCATGGTGTGGGGAATCATGTGTTAAAATTTGAAGTTTCAATTCCAACATTAAGATTTGATTCAATACCATTCTCTATGTCAAGTTTAATATAAACTGGGGCTGGCCTATGCTACAGCACTGCCAGCTAACTTCGTCCCCTTATTTGAGGCGCTTAGACACGTCGCACGAACAAACCGAAGACACCGGCACGGAGCCCAGGACCAGGAGAATTTTTCCAGCTATTCACTTGGAATGCTGGGATAGCCCAAGCCCTTCAAAAACGGCCCCCAAGGTCGGCGGCCTGTTAAAAAGGGGGCTTTCGTTAGATTCAAAACCGCCCGTCACGGAATTGGACGGGAATAGGCTCAAAATGACCGCCATGGTGTGGGGAATCATGTGTTAAAATTTGAAGTTTCAATTCCAACATTAAGATTTGATTCAATACCATTCTCTATGTCAAGTTTAATATAAACTGGGGCTGGCCTATGCTACAGCACTGCCAGCTAACTTCGTCCCCTTATTTGAGGCGCTTAGACACGTCGCACGAACAAACCGAAGACACCGGCACGGAGCCCAGGACCAGGAGAATTTTTCCAGCTATTCACTTGGAATGCTGGGATAGCCCAAGCCCTTCAAAAACGGCCCCCAAGGTCGGCGGCCTGTTAAAAAGGGGGCTTTCGT
Source organism: Lepidonotus clava (assembly GCA_936440205.1). Taxonomy (NCBI): domain Eukaryota; kingdom Metazoa; phylum Annelida; class Polychaeta; order Phyllodocida; family Polynoidae; genus Lepidonotus; species Lepidonotus clava. The sequence goes on along the minus strand of CAKZFK010000100.1, from coordinate 29,909 downwards.
TAGATTCAAAACCGCCCGTCACGGAATTGGACGGGAATAGGCTCAAAATGACCGCCATGGTGTGGGGAATCATGTGTTAAAATTTGAAGTTTCAATTCCAACATTAAGATTTGATTCAATACCATTCTCTATGTCAAGTTTAATATAAACTGGGGCTGGCCTATGCTACAGCACTGCCAGCTAACTTCGTCCCCTTATTTGAGGCGCTTAGACACGTCGCACGAACAAACCGAAGACACCGGCACGGAGCCCAGGACCAGGAGAATTTTTCCAGCTATTCACTTGGAATGCTGGGATAGCCCAAGCCCTTCAAAAACGGCCCCCAAGGTCGGCGGCCTGTTAAAAAGGGGGCTTTCGTTAGATTCAAAACCGCCCGTCACGGAATTGGACGGGAATAGGCTCAAAATGACCGCCATGGTGTGGGGAATCATGTGTTAAAATTTGAAGTTTCAATTCCAACATTAAGATTTGATTCAATACCATTCTCTATGTCAAGTTTAATATAAACTGGGGCTGGCCTATGCTACAGCACTGCCAGCTAACTTCGTCCCCTTATTTGAGGCGCTTAGACACGTCGCACGAACAAACCGAAGACACCGGCACGGAGCCCAGGACCAGGAGAATTTTTCCAGCTATTCACTTGGAATGCTGGGATAGCCCAAGCCCTTCAAAAACGGCCCCCAAGGTCGGCGGCCTGTTAAAAAGGGGGCTTTCGTTAGATTCAAAACCGCCCGTCACGGAATTGGACGGGAATAGGCTCAAAATGACCGCCATGGTGTGGGGAATCATGTGTTAAAATTTGAAGTTTCAATTCCAACATTAAGATTTGATTCAATACCATTCTCTATGTCAAGTTTAATATAAACTGGGGCTGGCCTATGCTACAGCACTGCCAGCTAACTTCGTCCCCTTATTTGAGGCGCTTAGACACGTCGCACGAACAAACCGAAGACACCGGCACGGAGCCCAGGACCAGGAGAATTTTTCCAGCTATTCACTTGGAATGCTGGGATAGCCCAAGCCCTTCAAAAACGGCCCCCAAGGTCGGCGGCCTGTTAAAAAGGGGGCTTTCGTTAGATTCAAAACCGCCCGTCACGGAATTGGACGGGAATAGGCTCAAAATGACCGCCATGGTGTGGGGAATCATGTGTTAAAATTTGAAGTTTCAATTCCAACATTAAGATTTGATTCAATACCATTCTCTATGTCAAGTTTAATATAAACTGGGGCTGGCCTATGCTACAGCACTGCCAGCTAACTTCGTCCCCTTATTTGAGGCGCTTAGACACGTCGCACGAACAAACCGAAGACACCGGCACGGAGCCCAGGACCAGGAGAATTTTTCCAGCTATTCACTTGGAATGCTGGGATAGCCCAAGCCCTTCAAAAACGGCCCCCAAGGTCGGCGGCCTGTTAAAAAGGGGGCTTTCGTTAGATTCAAAACCGCCCGTCACGGAATTGGACGGGAATAGGCTCAAAATGACCGCCATGGTGTGGGGAATCATGTGTTAAAATTTGAAGTTTCAATTCCAACATTAAGATTTGATTCAATACCATTCTCTATGTCAAGTTTAATATAAACTGGGGCTGGCCTATGCTACAGCACTGCCAGCTAACTTCGTCCCCTTATTTGAGGCGCTTAGACACGTCGCACGAACAAACCGAAGACACCGGCACGGAGCCCAGGACCAGGAGAATTTTTCCAGCTATTCACTTGGAATGCTGGGATAGCCCAAGCCCTTCAAAAACGGCCCCCAAGGTCGGCGGCCTGTTAAAAAGGGGGCTTTCGTTAGATTCAAAACCGCCCGTCACGGAATTGGACGGGAATAGGCTCAAAATGACCGCCATGGTGTGGGGAATCATGTGTTAAAATTTGAAGTTTCAATTCCAACATTAAGATTTGATTCAATACCATTCTCTATGTCAAGTTTAATATAAACTGGGGCTGGCCTATGCTACAGCACTGCCAGCTAACTTCGTCCCCTTATTTGAGGCGCTTAGACACGTCGCACGAACAAACCGAAGACACCGGCACGGAGCCCAGGACCAGGAGAATTTTTCCAGCTATTCACTTGGAATGCTGGGATAGCCCAAGCCCTTCAAAAACGGCCCCCAAGGTCGGCGGCCTGTTAAAAAGGGGGCTTTCGTTAGATTCAAAACCGCCCGTCACGGAATTGGACGGGAATAGGCTCAAAATGACCGCCATGGTGTGGGGAATCATGTGTTAAAATTTGAAGTTTCAATTCCAACATTAAGATTTGATTCAATACCATTCTCTATGTCAAGTTTAATATAAACTGGGGCTGGCCTATGCTACAATGGTACGCGATAGACACCGGCACGGAGCCTGCGCTCACTTCATGATTGCTTCCGCCAACCACCAGAAGGGGGCAGTGTTGGTTGCATGACCCCACGTTCCTTAGACACCTTTCTTGTCTGCAGTAGGAAAAGGACGATATATATAACCGGTTACAGACACAAATGACAATTGCAGTGGTTGAACCAGCGACGCTGACTTCATGATTCGTTCCGCCATCCACCAGAAGGGGGCAGTGTTGGTTGCATGATCCCACGTTCCTTAGACACCTTTCTTGTCTGCAGTAGGAAAAGGCCGATATTTAACCGCAGTTGGTGTTACACAGCGTGTGGTTTTCAGTGGGCGCAGTAATGAAATTATGCTTTGTACTGAAAAAGGTAAGCACCTCACTATTCCTATGACCCATGGCACTGGCTGTTGTGTGTGCATGGACCCTTCCACTGGTTGTTGCACACACAAATCACAAGTGCAGTGGTTGAACCAGCTGCGCTGACTTCATGATTCGTTCCGCCATCCACCAGAAGGGGGCAGTGTTGGTTGCATGACCCCACGTTGCTTAGACACCTTTCTTGTCTGCCGTAGGAAAAGGCCGATATATATAACCGCAGTGGGTGTTACACAATGTGAGGTTATCAATGGGCGCAGTAATGAAAGGACAGCACTGGTTGTTGTGTGTGTATGGATCCCCCGTTGCTTAGACACCTTTCTTGTCTGCAGTAGGAAAAGGCCGATATATATAACTGCAGTGGTTGTTACACAGTGTGTGGTTATTAGTGGGCGCAGTAATGAAAGGACGGCACATGTTGTTGTGTGTCCATGGACCCTGCCACTGGTTGTTACAGACACGAATCACAATTGCAGTGGTTAAATCAGCTGCGCTGACTTCATGGTTGGTTCCGCCATCCACCAGAAGGGGGCAGTATTGGATGCATGACCCCCTTTGCTTAGACACCTTTCTTGTCTGCAGTAGAAAAAGGCCGATATATATAACCGCAGTGGGTGTTACACATTGTGTGGTTATCAATGGGCGCACTGGTTGTGTGTATGGACCCCACGCTGCTTAGACACCTTTCTTTCTCTAAAGTACAAAGCGTCCTATCATTACTAGAACTGTTGCCGTCGTGTTTTCTTTCTGTAAGAACCTGGGGCCATAGGACCAGCCAGTCGGTAACTTTTTTCGAGTACAACCTTCTTATGTACAAAGCGTCCTGTCATTACTAGACCCACTGGTGACCACCCGCTGTGTAACACCCACTGCGCCCTTATATATCCACCGTTTTCCTGCTGCAGACGGGAAAGGTGTCTAACCAAGGAGTCAGAAATGTCTGTCATGCAGCAGTGCCCCCTTCTGGTGTCACGCCGAACTAGTTTGGTTCGTGCCATGCACACACCGTCGTTGTCGTCGTGTTTTGTTTCTGTGAGAACCAGGGGCCATAGGACCAGCCAGTCGGTACCTTTTTTCCGATACAACTTTCTTAAGTACAAAGCGTCCTATCATTACTAGAACTGTTGCCGTCGTGTTTTCTTTCTGTAAGAACCTGGGGCCATAGGACCAGCCAGTCGGTAACTTTTTTCGAGTACAACCTTCTTATGTACAAAGCGTCCTGTCATTACTAGACCCACTGGTGACCACCCGCTGTGTAACACCCACTGCGCCCTTATATATCCACCGTTTTCCTGCTGCAGACGGGAAAGGTGTCTAACCAAGGAGTCAGAAATGTCTGTCATGCAGCAGTGCCCCCTTCTGGTGTCACGCCGAACTAGTTTGGTTCGTGCCATGCACACACCGTCGTTGTCGTCGTGTTTTGTTTCTGTGAGAACCAGGGGCCATAGGACCAGCCAGTCGGTACCTTTTTTCCGATACAACTTTCTTAAGTACAAAGCGTCCTATCATTACTAGAACTGTTGCCGTCGTGTTTTCTTTCTGTAAGAACCTGGGGCCATAGGACCAGCCAGTCGGTAACTTTTTTCGAGTACAACCTTCTTATGTACAAAGCGTCCTGTCATTACTAGACCCACTGGTGACCACCCGCTGTGTAACACCCACTGCGCCCTTATATATCCACCGTTTTCCTGCTGCAGACGGGAAAGGTGTCTAACCAAGAAGTCAGAAATGTCTGTCATGCAGCAGTGCCCCCTTCTGGTGTCACGCCGAACTAGTTTGGTTCGTGCCATGCACACACCGTCGTTGTCGTCGTGTTTTGTTTCTGTGAGAACCAGGGGCCATAGGACCAGCCAGTCGGTACCTTTTTTCCGATACAACTTTCTTAAGTACAAAGCGTCCTATCATTACTAGAACTGTTGCCGTCGTGTTTTCTTTCTGTAAGAACCTGGGGCCATAGGACCAGCCAGTCGGTAACTTTTTTCGAGTACAACCTTCTTATGTACAAAGCGTCCTGTCATTACTAGACCCACTGGTGACCACCCGCTGTGTAACACCCACTGCGCCCTTATATATCCACCGTTTTCCTGCTGCAGACGGGAAAGGTGTCTAACCAAGGAGTCAGAAATGTCTGTCATGCAGCAGTGCCCCCTTCTGGTGTCACGCCGAACTAGTTTGGTTCGTGCCATGCACACACCGTCGTTGTCGTCGTGTTTTGTTTCTGTGAGAACCAGGGGCCATAGGACCAGCCAGTCGGTACCTTTTTTCCGATACAACTTTCTTAAGTACAAAGCGTCCTATCATTACTAGAACTGTTGCCGTCGTGTTTTCTTTCTGTAAGAACCTGGGGCCATAGGACCAGCCAGTCGGTAACTTTTTTCGAGTACAACCTTCTTATGTACAAAGCGTCCTGTCATTACTAGACCCACTGGTGACCACCCGCTGTGTAACACCCACTGCGCCCTTATATATCCACCGTTTTCCTGCTGCAGACGGGAAAGGTGTCTAACCAAGAAGTCAGAAATGTCTGTCATGCAGCAGTGCCCCCTTCTGGTGTCACGCCGAACTAGTTTGGTTCGTGCCATGCACACACCGTCGTTGTCGTCGTGTTTTGTTTCTGTGAGAACCAGGGGCCATAGGACCAGCCAGTCGGTACCTTTTTTCCGATACAACTTTCTTAAGTACAAAGCGTCCTATCATTACTAGAACTGTTGCCGTCGTGTTTTCTTTCTGTAAGAACCTGGGGCCATAGGACCAGCCAGTCGGTAACTTTTTTCGAGTACAACCTTCTTATGTACAAAGCGTCCTGTCATTACTAGACCCACTGGTGACCACCCGCTGTGTAACACCCACTGCGCCCTTATATATCCACCGTTTTCCTGCTGCAGACGGGAAAGGTGTCTAACCAAGAAGTCAGAAATGTCTGTCATGCAGCAGTGCCCCCTTCTGGTGTCACGCCGAACTAGTTTGGTTCGTGCCATGCACACACCGTCGTTGTCGTCGTGTTTTGTTTCTGTGAGAACCAGGGGCCATAGGACCAGCCGGTCGGTACCTTTTTTCCGATACAACTTTCTTAAGTACAAAGCGTCCTATCATTACTAGAACTGTTGCCGTCGTGTTTTCTTTCTGTAAGAACCTGGGGCCATAGGACCAGCCAGTCGGTAACTTTTTTCGAGTACAACCTTCTTATGTACAAAGCGTCCTGTCATTACTAGACCCACTGGTGACCACCCGCTGTGTAACACCCACTGCGCCCTTATATATCCACCGTTTTCCTGCTGCAGACGGGAAAGGTGTCTAACCAAGAAGTCAGAAATGTCTGTCATGCAGCAGTGCCCCCTTCTGGTGTCACGCCGAACTAGTTTGGTTCGTGCCATGCACACACCGTCGTTGTCGTCGTGTTTTGTTTCTGTGAGAACCAGGGGCCATAGGACCAGCCAGTCGGTACCTTTTTTCCGATACAACTTTCTTAAGTACAAAGCGTCCTATCATTACTAGAACTGTTGCCGTCGTGTTTTCTTTCTGTAAGAACCTGGGGCCATAGGACCAGCCAGTCGGTAACTTTTTTCGAGTACAACCTTCTTATGTACAAAGCGTCCTGTCATTACTAGACCCACTGGTGACCACCCGCTGTGTAACACCCACTGCGCCCTTATATATCCACCGTTTTCCTGCTGCAGACGGGAAAGGTGTCTAACCAAGAAGTCAGAAATGTCTATCATGCAGCAGTGCCCCCTTCTGGTGTCACGCCGAACTAGTTTGGTTCGTGCCATGCACACACCGTCGTTGTCGTCGTGTTTTGTTTCTGTGAGAACCAGGGGCCATAGGACCAGCCAGTCGGTACCTTTTTTCCGATACAACTTTCTTAAGTACAAAGCGTCCTATCATTACTAGAACTGTTGCCGTCGTGTTTTCTTTCTGTAAGAACCTGGGGCCATAGGACCAGCCAGTCGGTAACTTTTTTCGAGTACAACCTTCTTATGTACAAAGCGTCCTGTCATTACTAGACCCACTGGTGACCACCCGCTGTGTAACACCCACTGCGCCCTTATATATCCACCGTTTTCCTGCTGCAGACGGGAAAGGTGTCTAACCAAGAAGTCAGAAATGTCTGTCATGCAGCAGTGCCCCCTTCTGGTGTCACGCCGAACTAGTTTGGTTCGTGCCATGCACACACCGTCGTTGTCGTCGTGTTTTGTTTCTGTGAGAACCAGGGGCCATAGGACCAGCCAGTCGGTACCTTTTTTCCGATACAACTTTCTTAAGTACAAAGCGTCCTATCATTACTAGAACTGTTGCCGTCGTGTTTTCTTTCTGTAAGAACCTGGGGCCATAGGACCAGCCAGTCGGTAACTTTTTTCGAGTACAACCTTCTTATGTACAAAGCGTCCTGTCATTACTAGACCCACTGGTGACCACCCGCTGTGTAACACCCACTGCGCCCTTATATATCCACCGTTTTCCTGCTGCAGACGGGAAAGGTGTCTAACCAAGAAGTCAGAAATGTCTGTCATGCAGCAGTGCCCCCTTCTGGTGTCACGCCGAACTAGTTTGGTTCGTGCCATGCACACACCGTCGTTGTCGTCGTGTTTTGTTTCTGTGAGAACCAGGGGCCATAGGACCAGCCGGTCGGTACCTTTTTTCCGATACAACTTTCTTAAGTACAAAGCGTCCTATCATTACTAGAACTGTTGCCGTCGTGTTTTCTTTCTGTAAGAACCTGGGGCCATAGGACCAGCCAGTCGGTAACTTTTTTCGAGTACAACCTTCTTATGTACAAAGCGTCCTGTCATTACTAGACCCACTGGTGACCACCCGCTGTGTAACACCCACTGCGCCCTTATATATCCACCGTTTTCCTGCTGCAGACGGGAAAGGTGTCTAACCAAGAAGTCAGAAATGTCTGTCATGCAGCAGTGCCCCCTTCTGGTGTCACGCCGAACTAGTTTGGTTCGTGCCATGCACACACCGTCGTTGTCGTCGTGTTTTGTTTCTGTGAGAACCAGGGGCCATAGGACCAGCCAGTCGGTACCTTTTTTCCGATACAACTTTCTTAAGTACAAAGCGTCCTATCATTACTAGAACTGTTGCCGTCGTGTTTTCTTTCTGTAAGAACCTGGGGCCATAGGACCAGCCAGTCGGTAACTTTTTTCGAGTACAACCTTCTTATGTACAAAGCGTCCTGTCATTACTAGACCCACTGGTGACCACCCGCTGTGTAACACCCACTGCGCCCTTATATATCCACCGTTTTCCTGCTGCAGACGGGAAAGGTGTCTAACCAAGAAGTCAGAAATGTCTGTCATGCAGCAGTGCCCCCTTCTGGTGTCACGCCGAACTAGTTTGGTTCGTGCCATGCACACACCGTCGTTGTCGTCGTGTTTTGTTTCTGTGAGAACCAGGGGCCATAGGACCAGCCAGTCGGTACCTTTTTTCCGATACAACTTTCTTAAGTACAAAGCGTCCTATCATTACTAGAACTGTTGCCGTCGTGTTTTCTTTCTGTAAGAACCTGGGGCCATAGGACCAGCCAGTCGGTAACTTTTTTCGAGTACAACCTTCTTATGTACAAAGCGTCCTGTCATTACTAGACCCACTGTGTAACACCCACTGCGCCCTTATATATCCACCGTTTTCCTGCTGCAGACGGGAAAGGTGTCTAACCAAGAAGTCAGAAATGTCTGTCATGCAGCAGTGCCCCCTTCTGGTGTCACGCCGAACTAGTTTGGTTCGTGCCATGCACACACCGTCGTTGTCGTCGTGTTTTGTTTCTGTGAGAACCAGGGGCCATCGGACCAGCCAGTCGGTACCTTTGTTCCGATACAACTTTCTTAAGTACAAAGCGTCCTATCATTACTAGAACTGTTGCCGTCGTGTTTTCTTTCTGTAAGAACCTGGGGCCATAGGACCAGCCAGTCGGTAACTTTTTTCGAGTACAACCTTCTTATGTACAAAGCGTCCTGTCATTACTAGACCCACTGGTGACCACCCGCTGTGTAACACCCACTGCGCCCTTATATATCCACCGTTTTCCTGCTGCAGACGGGAAAGGTGTCTAACCAAGAAGTCAGAAATGTCTGTCATGCAGCAGTGCCCCCTTCTGGTGTCACGCCGAACTAGTTTGGTTCGTGCCATGCACACACCGTCGTTGTCGTCGTGTTTTGTTTCTGTGAGAACCAGGGGCCATAGGACCAGCCAGTCGGTACCTTTTTTCCGATACAACTTTCTTAAGTACAAAGCGTCCTATCATTACTAGAACTGTTGCCGTCGTGTTTTCTTTCTGTAAGAACCTGGGGCCATAGGACCAGCCAGTCGGTAACTTTTTTCGAGTACAACCTTCTTATGTACAAAGCGTCCTGTCATTACTAGACCCACTGGTGACCACCCGCTGTGTAACACCCACTGCGCCCTTATATATCCACCGTTTTCCTGCTGCAGACGGGAAAGGTGTCTAACCAAGAAGTCAGAACTGTCTGTCATGCAGCAGTGCCCCCTTCTGGTGTCACGCCGAACTAGTTTGGTTCGTGCCATGCACACACCGTCGTTGTCGTCGTGTTTTGTTTCTGTGAGAACCAGGGGCCATAGGACCAGCCGGTCGGTACCTTTTTTCCGATACAACTTTCTTAAGTACAAAGCGTCCTATCATTACTAGAACTGTTGCCGTCGTGTTTTCTTTCTGTAAGAACCTGGGGCCATAGGACCAGCCAGTCGGTAACTTTTTTCGAGTACAACCTTCTTATGTACAAAGCGTCCTGTCATTACTAGACCCACTGGTGACCACCCGCTGTGTAACACCCACTGCGCCCTTATATATCCACCGTTTTCCTGCTGCAGACGGGAAAGGTGTCTAACCAAGAAGTCAGAAATGTCTGTCATGCAGCAGTGCCCCCTTCTGGTGTCACGCCGAACTAGTTTGGTTCGTGCCATGCACACACCGTCGTTGTCGTCGTGTTTTGTTTCTGTGAGAACCAGGGGCCATAGGACCAGCCAGTCGGTACCTTTTTTCCGATACAACTTTCTTAAGTACAAAGCGTCCTATCATTACTAGAACTGTTGCCGTCGTGTTTTCTTTCTGTAAGAACCTGGGGCCATAGGACCAGCCAGTCGGTAACTTTTTTCGAGTACAACCTTCTTATGTACAAAGCGTCCTGTCATTACTAGACCCACTGGTGACCACCCGCTGTGTAACACCCACTGCGCCCTTATATATCCACCGTTTTCCTGCTGCAGACGGGAAAGGTGTCTAACCAAGAAGTCAGAAATGTCTGTCATGCAGCAGTGCCCCCTTCTGGTGTCACGCCGAACTAGTTTGGTTCGTGCCATGCACACACCGTCGTTGTCGTCGTGTTTTGTTTCTGTGAGAACCAGGGGCCATAGGACCAGCCAGTCGGTACCTTTTTTCCGATACAACTTTCTTAAGTACAAAGCGTCCTATCATTACTAGAACTGTTGCCGTCGTGTTTTCTTTCTGTAAGAACCTGGGGCCATAGGACCAGCCAGTCGGTAACTTTTTTCGAGTACAACCTTCTTATGTACAAAGCGTCCTGTCATTACTAGACCCACTGTGTAACACCCACTGCGCCCTTATATATCCACCGTTTTCCTGCTGCAGACGGGAAAGGTGTCTAACCAAGAAGTCAGAAATGTCTGTCATGCAGCAGTGCCCCCTTCTGGTGTCACGCCGAACTAGTTTGGTTCGTGCCATGCACACACCGTCGTTGTCGTCGTGTTTTGTTTCTGTGAGAACCAGGGGCCATCGGACCAGCCAGTCGGTACCTTTGTTCCGATACAACTTTCTTAAGTACAAAGCGTCCTATCATTACTAGAACTGTTGCCGTCGTGTTTTCTTTCTGTAAGAACCTGGGGCCATAGGACCAGCCAGTCGGTAACTTTTTTCGAGTACAACCTTCTTATGTACAAAGCGTCCTGTCATTACTAGACCCACTGGTGACCACCCGCTGTGTAACACCCACTGCGCCCTTATATATCCACCGTTTTCCTGCTGCAGACGGGAAAGGTGTCTAACCAAGAAGTCAGAAATGTCTGTCATGCAGCAGTGCCCCCTTCTGGTGTCACGCCGAACTAGTTTGGTTCGTGCCATGCACACACCGTCGTTGTCGTCGTGTTTTGTTTCTGTGAGAACCAGGGGCCATAGGACCAGCCAGTCGGTACCTTTTTTCCGATACAACTTTCTTAAGTACAAAGCGTCCTATCATTACTAGAACTGTTGCCGTCGTGTTTTCTTTCTGTAAGAACCTGGGGCCATAGGACCAGCCAGTCGGTAACTTTTTTCGAGTACAACCTTCTTATGTACAAAGCGTCCTGTCATTACTAGACCCACTGGTGACCACCCGCTGTGTAACACCCACTGCGCCCTTATATATCCACCGTTTTCCTGCTGCAGACGGGAAAGGTGTCTAACCAAGAAGTCAGAAATGTCTGTCATGCAGCAGTGCCCCCTTCTGGTGTCACGCCGAACTAGTTTGGTTCGTGCCATGCACACACCGTCGTTGTCGTCGTGTTTTGTTTCTGTGAGAACCAGGGGCCATAGGACCAGCCAGTCGGTACCTTTTTTCCGATACAACTTTCTTAAGTACAAAGCGTCCTATCATTACTAGAACTGTTGCCGTCGTGTTTTCTTTCTGTAAGAACCTGGGGCCATAGGACCAGCCAGTCGGTAACTTTTTTCGAGTACAACCTTCTTATGTACAAAGCGTCCTGTCATTACTAGACCCACTGGTGACCACCCGCTGTGTAACACCCACTGCGCCCTTATATATCCACCGTTTTCCTGCTGCAGACGGGAAAGGTGTCTAACCAAGAAGTCAGAAATGTCTGTCATGCAGCAGTGCCCCCTTCTGGTGTCACGCCGAACTAGTTTGGTTCGTGCCATGCACACACCGTCGTTGTCGTCGTGTTTTGTTTCTGTGAGAACCAGGGGCCATAGGACCAGCCAGTCGGTACCTTTTTTCCGATACAACTTTCTTAAGTACAAAGCGTCCTATCATTACTAGAACTGTTGCCGTCGTGTTTTCTTTCTGTAAGAACCTGGGGCCATAGGACCAGCCAGTCGGTAACTTTTTTCGAGTACAACCTTCTTATGTACAAAGCGTCCTGTCATTACTAGACCCACTGGTGACCACCCGCTGTGTAACACCCACTGCGCCCTTATATATCCACCGTTTTCCTGCTGCAGACGGGAAAGGTGTCTAACCAAGAAGTCAGAAATGTCTGTCATGCAGCAGTGCCCCCTTCTGGTGTCACGCCGAACTAGTTTGGTTCGTGCCATGCACACACCGTCGTTGTCGTCGTGTTTTGTTTCTGTGAGAACCAGGGGCCATCGGACCAGCCAGTCGGTACCTTTGTTCCGATACAACTTTCTTAAGTACAAAGCGTCCTATCATTACTAGAACTGTTGCCGTCGTGTTTTCTTTCTGTAAGAACCTGGGGCCATAGGACCAGCCAGTCGGTAACTTTTTTCGAGTACAACCTTCTTATGTACAAAGCGTCCTGTCATTACTAGACCCACTGGTGACCACCCGCTGTGTAACACCCACTGCGCCCTTATATATCCACCGTTTTCCTGCTGCAGACGGGAAAGGTGTCTAACCAAGGAGTCAGAAATGTCTGTCATGCAGCAGTGCCCCCTTCTGGTGTCACGCCGAACTAGTTTGGTTCGTGCCATGCACACACCGTCGTTGTCGTCGTGTTTTGTTTCTGTGAGAACCAGGGGCCATAGGACCAGCCAGTCGGTACCTTTTTTCCGATACAACTTTCTTAAGTACAAAGCGTCCTATCATTACTAGAACTGTTGCCGTCGTGTTTTCTTTCTGTAAGAACCTGGGGCCATAGGACCAGCCAGTCGGTAACTTTTTTCGAGTACAACCTTCTTATGTACAAAGCGTCCTGTCATTACTAGACCCACTGGTGACCACCCGCTGTGTAACACCCACTGCGCCCTTATATATCCACCGTTTTCCTGCTGCAGACGGGAAAGGTGTCTAACCAAGGAGTCAGAAATGTCTGTCATGCAGCAGTGCCCCCTTCTGGTGTCACGCCGAACTAGTTTGGTTCGTGCCATGCACACACCGTCGTTGTCGTCGTGTTTTGTTTCTGTGAGAACCAGGGGCCATCGGACCAGCCAGTCGGTACCTTTGTTCCGATACAACTTTCTTAAGTACAAAGCGTCCTATCATTACTAGAACTGTTGCCGTCGTGTTTTCTTTCTGTAAGAACCTGGGGCCATAGGACCAGCCAGTCGGTAACTTTTTTCGAGTACAACCTTCTTATGTACAAAGCGTCCTGTCATTACTAGACCCACTGGTGACCACCCGCTGTGTAACACCCACTGCGCCCTTATATATCCACCGTTTTCCTGCTGCAGACGGGAAAGGTGTCTAACCAAGAAGTCAGAAATGTCTGTCATGCAGCAGTGCCCCCTTCTGGTGTCACGCCGAACTAGTTTGGTTCGTGCCATGCACACACCGTCGTTGTCGTCGTGTTTTGTTTCTGTGAGAACCAGGGGCCATAGGACCAGCCAGTCGGTACCTTTTTTCCGATACAACTTTCTTAAGTACAAAGCGTCCTATCATTACTAGAACTGTTGCCGTCGTGTTTTCTTTCTGTAAGAACCTGGGGCCATAGGACCAGCCAGTCGGTAACTTTTTTCGAGTACAACCTTCTTATGTACAAAGCGTCCTGTCATTACTAGACCCACTGGTGACCACCCGCTGTGTAACACCCACTGCGCCCTTATATATCCACCGTTTTCCTGCTGCAGACGGGAAAGGTGTCTAACCAAGAAGTCAGAAATGTCTGTCATGCAGCAGTGCCCCCTTCTGGTGTCACGCCGAACTAGTTTGGTTCGTGCCATGCACACACCGTCGTTGTCGTCGTGTTTTGTTTCTGTGAGAACCAGGGGCCATAGGACCAGCCAGTCGGTACCTTTTTTCCGATACAACTTTCTTAAGTACAAAGCGTCCTATCATTACTAGAACTGTTGCCGTCGTGTTTTCTTTCTGTAAGAACCTGGGGCCATAGGACCAGCCAGTCGGTAACTTTTTTCGAGTACAACCTTCTTATGTACAAAGCGTCCTGTCATTACTAGACCCACTGGTGACCACCCGCTGTGTAACACCCACTGCGCCCTTATATATCCACCGTTTTCCTGCTGCAGACGGGAAAGGTGTCTAACCAAGAAGTCAGAAATGTCTGTCATGCAGCAGTGCCCCCTTCTGGTGTCACGCCGAACTAGTTTGGTTCGTGCCATGCACACACCGTCGTTGTCGTCGTGTTTTGTTTCTGTGAGAACCAGGGGCCATAGGACCAGCCAGTCGGTACCTTTTTTCCGATACAACTTTCTTAAGTACAAAGCGTCCTATCATTACTAGAACTGTTGCCGTCGTGTTTTCTTTCTGTAAGAACCTGGGGCCATAGGACCAGCCAGTCGGTAACTTTTTTCGAGTACAACCTTCTTATGTACAAAGCGTCCTGTCATTACTAGACCCACTGGTGACCACCCGCTGTGTAACACCCACTGCGCCCTTATATATCCACCGTTTTCCTGCTGCAGACGGGAAAGGTGTCTAACCAAGAAGTCAGAAATGTCTGTCATGCAGCAGTGCCCCCTTCTGGTGTCACGCCGAACTAGTTTGGTTCGTGCCATGCACACACCGTCGTTGTCGTCGTGTTTTGTTTCTGTGAGAACCAGGGGCCATAGGACCAGCCAGTCGGTACCTTTTTTCCGATACAACTTTCTTAAGTACAAAGCGTCCTATCATTACTAGAACTGTTGCCGTCGTGTTTTCTTTCTGTAAGAACCTGGGGCCATAGGACCAGCCAGTCGGTAACTTTTTTCGAGTACAACCTTCTTATGTACAAAGCGTCCTGTCATTACTAGACCCACTGTGTAACACCCACTGCGCCTTTATATATCCACCGTTTTCCTGCTGCAGACGGGAAAGGTGTCTAACCAAGAAGTCAGAAATGTCTGTCATGCAGCAGTGCCCCCTTCTGGTGTCACGCCGAACTAGTTTGGTTCGTGCCATGCACACACCGTCGTTGTCGTCGTGTTTTGTTTCTGTGAGAACCAGGGGCCATCGGACCAGCCAGTCGGTACCTTTGTTCCGATACAACTTTCTTAAGTACAAAGCGTCCTATCATTACTAGAACTGTTGCCGTCGTGTTTTCTTTCTGTAAGAACCTGGGGCCATAGGACCAGCCAGTCGGTAACTTTTTTCGAGTACAACCTTCTTATGTACAAAGCGTCCTGTCATTACTAGACCCACTGTGTAACACCCACTGCGCCCTTATATATCCACCGTTTTCCTGCTGCAGACGGGAAAGGTGTCTAACCAAGAAGTCAGAAATGTCTGTCATGCAGCAGTGCCCCCTTCTGGTGTCACGCCGAACTAGTTTGGTTCGTGCCATGCACACACCGTCGTTGTCGTCGTGTTTTGTTTCTGTGAGAACCAGGGGCCATCGGACCAGCCAGTCGGTACCTTTGTTCCGATACAACTTTCTTAAGTACAAAGCGTCCTATCATTACTAGAACTGTTGCCGTCGTGTTTTCTTTCTGTAAGAACCTGGGGCCATAGGACCAGCCAGTCGGTAACTTTTTTCGAGTACAACCTTCTTATGTACAAAGCGTCCTGTCATTACTAGACCCACTGGTGACCACCCGCTGTGTAACACCCACTGCGCCCTTATATATCCACCGTTTTCCTGCTGCAGACGGGAAAGGTGTCTAACCAAGAAGTCAGAAATGTCTGTCATGCAGCAGTGCCCCCTTCTGGTGTCACGCCGAACTAGTTTGGTTCGTGCCATGCACACACCGTCGTTGTCGTCGTGTTTTGTTTCTGTGAGAACCAGGGGCCATAGGACCAGCCGGTCGGTACCTTTTTTCCGATACAACTTTCTTAAGTACAAAGCGTCCTATCATTACTAGAACTGTTGCCGTCGTGTTTTCTTTCTGTAAGAACCTGGGGCCATAGGACCAGCCAGTCGGTAACTTTTTTCGAGTACAACCTTCTTATGTACAAAGCGTCCTGTCATTACTAGACCCACTGGTGACCACCCGCTGTGTAACACCCACTGCGCCCTTATATATCCACCGTTTTCCTGCTGCAGACGGGAAAGGTGTCTAACCAAGAAGTCAGAAATGTCTGTCATGCAGCAGTGCCCCCTTCTGGTGTCACGCCGAACTAGTTTGGTTCGTGCCATGCACACACCGTCGTTGTCGTCGTGTTTTGTTTCTGTGAGAACCAGGGGCCATAGGACCAGCCAGTCGGTACCTTTTTTCCGATACAACTTTCTTAAGTACAAAGCGTCCTATCATTACTAGAACTGTTGCCGTCGTGTTTTCTTTCTGTAAGAACCTGGGGCCATAGGACCAGCCAGTCGGTAACTTTTTTCGAGTACAACCTTCTTATGTACAAAGCGTCCTGTCATTACTAGACCCACTGGTGACCACCCGCTGTGTAACACCCACTGCGCCCTTATATATCCACCGTTTTCCTGCTGCAGACGGGAAAGGTGTCTAACCAAGAAGTCAGAAATGTCTGTCATGCAGCAGTGCCCCCTTCTGGTGTCACGCCGAACTAGTTTGGTTCGTGCCATGCACACACCGTCGTTGTCGTCGTGTTTTGTTTCTGTGAGAACCAGGGGCCATAGGACCAGCCAGTCGGTACCTTTTTTCCGATACAACTTTCTTAAGTACAAAGCGTCCTATCATTACTAGAACTGTTGCCGTCGTGTTTTCTTTCTGTAAGAACCTGGGGCCATAGGACCAGCCAGTCGGTAACTTTTTTCGAGTACAACCTTCTTATGTACAAAGCGTCCTGTCATTACTAGACCCACTGTGTAACACCCACTGCGCCCTTATATATCCACCGTTTTCCTGCTGCAGACGGGAAAGGTGTCTAACCAAGAAGTCAGAAATGTCTGTCATGCAGCAGTGCCCCCTTCTGGTGTCACGCCGAACTAGTTTGGTTCGTGCCATGCACACACCGTCGTTGTCGTCGTGTTTTGTTTCTGTGAGAACCAGGGACCATCGGACCAGCCAGTCGGTACCTTTGTTCCGATACAACTTTCTTAAGTACAAAGCGTCCTATCATTACTAGAACTGTTGCCGTCGTGTTTTCTTTCTGTAAGAACCTGGGGCCATAGGACCAGCCAGTCGGTAACTTTTTTCGAGTACAACCTTCTTATGTACAAAGCGTCCTGTCATTACTAGACCCACTGTGTAACACCCACTGCGCCCTTATATATCCACCGTTTTCCTGCTGCAGACGGGAAAGGTGTCTAACCAAGAAGTCAGAAATGTCTGTCATGCAGCAGTGCCCCCTTCTGGTGTCACGCCGAACTAGTTTGGTTCGTGCCATGCACACACCGTCGTTGTCGTCGTGTTTTGTTTCTGTGAGAACCAGGGGCCATCGGACCAGCCAGTCGGTACCTTTGTTCCGATACAACTTTCTTAAGTACAAAGCGTCCTATCATTACTAGAACTGTTGCCGTCGTGTTTTCTTTCTGTAAGAACCTGGGGCCATAGGACCAGCCAGTCGGTAACTTTTTTCGAGTACAACCTTCTTATGTACAAAGCGTCCTGTCATTACTAGACCCACTGGTGACCACCCGCTGTGTAACACCCACTGCGCCCTTATATATCCACCGTTTTCCTGCTGCAGACGGGAAAGGTGTCTAACCAAGAAGTCAGAAATGTCTGTCATGCAGCAGTGCCCCCTTCTGGTGTCACGCCGAACTAGTTTGGTTCGTGCCATGCACACACCGTCGTTGTCGTCGTGTTTTGTTTCTGTGAGAACCAGGGGCCATAGGACCAGCCAGTCGGTACCTTTTTTCCGATACAACTTTCTTAAGTACAAAGCGTCCTATCATTACTAGAACTGTTGCCGTCGTGTTTTCTTTCTGTAAGAACCTGGGGCCATAGGACCAGCCAGTCGGTAACTTTTTTCGAGTACAACCTTCTTATGTACAAAGCGTCCTGTCATTACTAGACCCACTGTGTAACACCCACTGCGCCCTTATATATCCACCGTTTTCCTGCTGCAGACGGGAAAGGTGTCTAACCAAGAAGTCAGAAATGTCTGTCATGCAGCAGTGCCCCCTTCTGGTGTCACGCCGAACTAGTTTGGTTCGTGCCATGCACACACCGTCGTTGTCGTCGTGTTTTGTTTCTGTGAGAACCAGGGGCCATCGGACCAGCCAGTCGGTACCTTTGTTCCGATACAACTTTCTTAAGTACAAAGCGTCCTATCATTACTAGAACTGTTGCCGTCGTGTTTTCTTTCTGTAAGAACCTGGGGCCATAGGACCAGCCAGTCGGTAACTTTTTTCGAGTACAACCTTCTTATGTACAAAGCGTCCTGTCATTACTAGACCCACTGTGTAACACCCACTGCGCCCTTATATATCCACCGTTTTCCTGCTGCAGACGGGAAAGGTGTCTAACCAAGAAGTCAGAAATGTCTGTCATGCAGCAGTGCCCCCTTCTGGTGTCACGCCGAACTAGTTTGGTTCGTGCCATGCACACACCGTCGTTGTCGTCGTGTTTTGTTTCTGTGAGAACCAGGGGCCATCGGACCAGCCAGTCGGTACCTTTGTTCCGATACAACTTTCTTAAGTACAAAGCGTCCTATCATTACTAGAACTGTTGCCGTCGTGTTTTCTTTCTGTAAGAACCTGGGGCCATAGGACCAGCCAGTCGGTAACTTTTTTCGAGTACAACCTTCTTATGTACAAAGCGTCCTGTCATTACTAGACCCACTGTGTAACACCCACTGCGCCCTTATATATCCACCGTTTTCCTGCTGCAGACGGGAAAGGTGTCTAACCAAGAAGTCAGAAATGTCTGTCATGCAGCAGTGCCCCCTTCTGGTGTCACGCCGAACTAGTTTGGTTCGTGCCATGCACACACCGTCGTTGTCGTCGTGTTTTGTTTCTGTGAGAACCAGGGGCCATCGGACCAGCCAGTCGGTACCTTTGTTCCGATACAACTTTCTTAAGTACAAAGCGTCCTATCATTACTAGAACTGTTGCCGTCGTGTTTTCTTTCTGTAAGAACCTGGGGCCATAGGACCAGCCAGTCGGTAACTTTTTTCGAGTACAACCTTCTTATGTACAAAGCGTCCTGTCATTACTAGACCCACTGGTGACCACCCGCTGTGTAACACCCACTGCGCCCTTATATATCCACCGTTTTCCTGCTGCAGACGGGAAAGGTGTCTAACCAAGAAGTCAGAAATGTCTGTCATGCAGCAGTGCCCCCTTCTGGTGTCACGCCGAACTAGTTTGGTTCGTGCCATGCACACACCGTCGTTGTCGTCGTGTTTTGTTTCTGTGAGAACCAGGGGCCATAGGACCAGCCAGTCGGTACCTTTTTTCCGATACAACTTTCTTAAGTACAAAGCGTCCTATCATTACTAGAACTGTTGCCGTCGTGTTTTCTTTCTGTAAGAACCTGGGGCCATAGGACCAGCCAGTCGGTAACTTTTTTCGAGTACAACCTTCTTATGTACAAAGCGTCCTGTCATTACTAGACCCACTGGTGACCACCCGCTGTGTAACACCCACTGCGCCCTTATATATCCACCGTTTTCCTGCTGCAGACGGGAAAGGTGTCTAACCAAGGAGTCAGAAATGTCTGTCATGCAGCAGTGCCCCCTTCTGGTGTCACGCCGAACTAGTTTGGTTCGTGCCATGCACACACCGTCGTTGTCGTCGTGTTTTGTTTCTGTGAGAACCAGGGGCCATAGGACCAGCCAGTCGGTACCTTTTTTCCGATACAACTTTCTTAAGTACAAAGCGTCCTATCATTACTAGAACTGTTGCCGTCGTGTTTTCTTTCTGTAAGAACCTGGGGCCATAGGACCAGCCAGTCGGTAACTTTTTTCGAGTACAACCTTCTTATGTACAAAGCGTCCTGTCATTACTAGACCCACTGGTGACCACCCGCTGTGTAACACCCACTGCGCCCTTATATATCCACCGTTTTCCTGCTGCAGACGGGAAAGGTGTCTAACCAAGGAGTCAGAAATGTCTGTCATGCAGCAGTGCCCCCTTCTGGTGTCACGCCGAACTAGTTTGGTTCGTGCCATGCACACACCGTCGTTGTCGTCGTGTTTTGTTTCTGTGAGAACCAGGGGCCATAGGACCAGCCAGTCGGTACCTTTTTTCCGATACAACTTTCTTAAGTACAAAGCGTCCTATCATTACTAGAACTGTTGCCGTCGTGTTTTCTTTCTGTAAGAACCTGGGGCCATAGGACCAGCCAGTCGGTAACTTTTTTCGAGTACAACCTTCTTATGTACAAAGCGTCCTGTCATTACTAGACCCACTGGTGACCACCCGCTGTGTAACACCCACTGCGCCCTTATATATCCACCGTTTTCCTGCTGCAGACGGGAAAGGTGTCTAACCAAGAAGTCAGAAATGTCTGTCATGCAGCAGTGCCCCCTTCTGGTGTCACGCCGAACTAGTTTGGTTCGTGCCATGCACACACCGTCGTTGTCGTCGTGTTTTGTTTCTGTGAGAACCAGGGGCCATCGGACCAGCCAGTCGGTACCTTTGTTCCGATACAACTTTCTTAAGTACAAAGCGTCCTATCATTACTAGAACTGTTGCCGTCGTGTTTTCTTTCTGTAAGAACCTGGGGCCATAGGACCAGCCAGTCGGTAACTTTTTTCGAGTACAACCTTCTTATGTACAAAGCGTCCTGTCATTACTAGACCCACTGTGTAACACCCACTGCGCCCTTATATATCCACCGTTTTCCTGCTGCAGACGGGAAAGGTGTCTAACCAAGAAGTCAGAAATGTCTGTCATGCAGCAGTGCCCCCTTCTGGTGTCACGCCGAACTAGTTTGGTTCGTGCCATGCACACACCGTCGTTGTCGTCGTGTTTTGTTTCTGTGAGAACCAGGGGCCATCGGACCAGCCAGTCGGTACCTTTGTTCCGATACAACTTTCTTAAGTACAAAGCGTCCTATCATTACTAGAACTGTTGCCGTCGTGTTTTCTTTCTGTAAGAACCTGGGGCCATAGGACCAGCCAGTCGGTAACTTTTTTCGAGTACAACCTTCTTATGTACAAAGCGTCCTGTCATTACTAGACCCACTGTGTAACACCCACTGCGCCCTTATATATCCACCGTTTTCCTGCTGCAGACGGGAAAGGTGTCTAACCAAGAAGTCAGAAATGTCTGTCATGCAGCAGTGCCCCCTTCTGGTGTCACGCCGAACTAGTTTGGTTCGTGCCATGCACACACCGTCGTTGTCGTCGTGTTTTGTTTCTGTGAGAACCAGGGGCCATCGGACCAGCCAGTCGGTACCTTTGTTCCGATACAACTTTCTTAAGTACAAAGCGTCCTATCATTACTAGAACTGTTGCCGTCGTGTTTTCTTTCTGTAAGAACCTGGGGCCATAGGACCAGCCAGTCGGTAACTTTTTTCGAGTACAACCTTCTTATGTACAAAGCGTCCTGTCATTACTAGACCCACTGGTGACCACCCGCTGTGTAACACCCACTGCGCCCTTATATATCCACCGTTTTCCTGCTGCAGACGGGAAAGGTGTCTAACCAAGGAGTCAGAAATGTCTGTCATGCAGCAGTGCCCCCTTCTGGTGTCACGCCGAACTAGTTTGGTTCGTGCCATGCACACACCGTCGTTGTCGTCGTGTTTTGTTTCTGTGAGAACCAGGGGCCATAGGACCAGCCAGTCGGTACCTTTTTTCCGATACAACTTTCTTAAGTACAAAGCGTCCTATCATTACTAGAACTGTTGCCGTCGTGTTTTCTTTCTGTAAGAACCTGGGGCCATAGGACCAGCCAGTCGGTAACTTTTTTCGAGTACAACCTTCTTATGTACAAAGCGTCCTGTCATTACTAGACCCACTGGTGACCACCCGCTGTGTAACACCCACTGCGCCCTTATATATCCACCGTTTTCCTGCTGCAGACGGGAAAGGTGTCTAACCAAGAAGTCAGAAATGTCTGTCATGCAGCAGTGCCCCCTTCTGGTGTCACGCCGAACTAGTTTGGTTCGTGCCATGCACACACCGTCGTTGTCGTCGTGTTTTGTTTCTGTGAGAACCAGGGGCCATAGGACCAGCCAGTCGGTACCTTTTTTCCGATACAACTTTCTTAAGTACAAAGCGTCCTATCATTACTAGAACTGTTGCCGTCGTGTTTTCTTTCTGTAAGAACCTGGGGCCATAGGACCAGCCAGTCGGTAACTTTTTTCGAGTACAACCTTCTTATGTACAAAGCGTCCTGTCATTACTAGACCCACTGGTGACCACCCGCTGTGTAACACCCACTGCGCCCTTATATATCCACCGTTTTCCTGCTGCAGACGGGAAAGGTGTCTAACCAAGAAGTCAGAAATGTCTGTCATGCAGCAGTGCCCCCTTCTGGTGTCACGCCGAACTAGTTTGGTTCGTGCCATGCACACACCGTCGTTGTCGTCGTGTTTTGTTTCTGTGAGAACCAGGGGCCATCGGACCAGCCAGTCGGTACCTTTGTTCCGATACAACTTTCTTAAGTACAAAGCGTCCTATCATTACTAGAACTGTTGCCGTCGTGTTTTCTTTCTGTAAGAACCTGGGGCCATAGGACCAGCCAGTCGGTAACTTTTTTCGAGTACAACCTTCTTATGTACAAAGCGTCCTGTCATTACTAGACCCACTGGTGACCACCCGCTGTGTAACACCCACTGCGCCCTTATATATCCACCGTTTTCCTGCTGCAGACGGGAAAGGTGTCTAACCAAGAAGTCAGAAATGTCTGTCATGCAGCAGTGCCCCCTTCTGGTGTCACGCCGAACTAGTTTGGTTCGTGCCATGCACACACCGTCGTTGTCGTCGTGTTTTGTTTCTGTGAGAACCAGGGGCCATAGGACCAGCCAGTCGGTACCTTTTTTCCGATACAACTTTCTTAAGTACAAAGCGTCCTATCATTACTAGAACTGTTGCCGTCGTGTTTTCTTTCTGTAAGAACCTGGGGCCATAGGACCAGCCAGTCGGTAACTTTTTTCGAGTACAACCTTCTTATGTACAAAGCGTCCTGTCATTACTAGACCCACTGGTGACCACCCGCTGTGTAACACCCACTGCGCCCTTATATATCCACCGTTTTCCTGCTGCAGACGGGAAAGGTGTCTAACCAAGGAGTCAGAAATGTCTGTCATGCAGCAGTGCCCCCTTCTGGTGTCACGCCGAACTAGTTTGGTTCGTGCCATGCACACACCGTCGTTGTCGTCGTGTTTTGTTTCTGTGAGAACCAGGGGCCATAGGACCAGCCAGTCGGTACCTTTTTTCCGATACAACTTTCTTAAGTACAAAGCGTCCTATCATTACTAGAACTGTTGCCGTCGTGTTTTCTTTCTGTAAGAACCTGGGGCCATAGGACCAGCCAGTCGGTAACTTTTTTCGAGTACAACCTTCTTATGTACAAAGCGTCCTGTCATTACTAGACCCACTGGTGACCACCCGCTGTGTAACACCCACTGCGCCCTTATATATCCACCGTTTTCCTGCTGCAGACGGGAAAGGTGTCTAACCAAGAAGTCAGAAATGTCTGTCATGCAGCAGTGCCCCCTTCTGGTGTCACGCCGAACTAGTTTGGTTCGTGCCATGCACACACCGTCGTTGTCGTCGTGTTTTGTTTCTGTGAGAACCAGGGGCCATAGGACCAGCCAGTCGGTACCTTTTTTCCGATACAACTTTCTTAAGTACAAAGCGTCCTATCATTACTAGAACTGTTGCCGTCGTGTTTTCTTTCTGTAAGAACCTGGGGCCATAGGACCAGCCAGTCGGTAACTTTTTTCGAGTACAACCTTCTTATGTACAAAGCGTCCTGTCATTACTAGACCCACTGGTGACCACCCGCTGTGTAACACCCACTGCGCCCTTATATATCCACCGTTTTCCTGCTGCAGACGGGAAAGGTGTCTAACCAAGAAGTCAGAAATGTCTGTCATGCAGCAGTGCCCCCTTCTGGTGTCACGCCGAACTAGTTTGGTTCGTGCCATGCACACACCGTCGTTGTCGTCGTGTTTTGTTTCTGTGAGAACCAGGGGCCATCGGACCAGCCAGTCGGTACCTTTGTTCCGATACAACTTTCTTAAGTACAAAGCGTCCTATCATTACTAGAACTGTTGCCGTCGTGTTTTCTTTCTGTAAGAACCTGGGGCCATAGGACCAGCCAGTCGGTAACTTTTTTCGAGTACAACCTTCTTATGTACAAAGCGTCCTGTCATTACTAGACCCACTGGTGACCACCCGCTGTGTAACACCCACTGCGCCCTTATATATCCACCGTTTTCCTGCTGCAGACGGGAAAGGTGTCTAACCAAGGAGTCAGAAATGTCTGTCATGCAGCAGTGCCCCCTTCTGGTGTCACGCCGAACTAGTTTGGTTCGTGCCATGCACACACCGTCGTTGTCGTCGTGTTTTGTTTCTGTGAGAACCAGGGGCCATAGGACCAGCCAGTCGGTACCTTTTTTCCGATACAACTTTCTTAAGTACAAAGCGTCCTATCATTACTAGAACTGTTGCCGTCGTGTTTTCTTTCTGTAAGAACCTGGGGCCATAGGACCAGCCAGTCGGTAACTTTTTTCGAGTACAACCTTCTTATGTACAAAGCGTCCTGTCATTACTAGACCCACTGGTGACCACCCGCTGTGTAACACCCACTGCGCCCTTATATATCCACCGTTTTCCTGCTGCAGACGGGAAAGGTGTCTAACCAAGAAGTCAGAAATGTCTGTCATGCAGCAGTGCCCCCTTCTGGTGTCACGCCGAACTAGTTTGGTTCGTGCCATGCACACACCGTCGTTGTCGTCGTGTTTTGTTTCTGTGAGAACCAGGGGCCATCGGACCAGCCAGTCGGTACCTTTGTTTCCGATACAACTTTCTTAAGTACAAAGCGTCCCTATCATTACTAGAACTGTTGCCGTCGTGTTTTTCTTTCTGTAAGAACCTGGGGCCATAGGACCAGCCAGTCGGGTAACTTTTTTCGAGTACAACCTTCTTATGTACAAAGCGTCCTGTCATTACTAGACCCACTGGTGACCACCCGCTGTGTAACACCCACTGCGCCCTTATATATCCACCGTTTTCCTGCTGCAGACGGGAAAGGTGTCTAACCAAGGAGTCAGAAATGTCTGTCATGCAGCAGTGCCCCCTTCTGGTGTCACGCCGAACTAGTTTGGTTCGTGCCATGCACACACCGTCGTTGTCGTCGTGTTTTGTTTCTGTGAGAACCAGGGGCCATAGGACCAGCCAGTCGGTACCTTTTTTCCGATACAACTTTCTTAAGTACAAAGCGTCCTATCATTACTAGAACTGTTGCCGTCGTGTTTTCTTTCTGTAAGAACCTGGGGCCATAGGACCAGCCAGTCGGTAACTTTTTTCGAGTACAACCTTCTTATGTACAAAGCGTCCTGTCATTACTAGACCCACTGGTGACCACCCGCTGTGTAACACCCACTGCGCCCTTATATATCCACCGTTTTCCTGCTGCAGACGGGAAAGGTGTCTAACCAAGAAGTCAGAAATGTCTGTCATGCAGCAGTGCCCCCTTCTGGTGTCACGCCGAACTAGTTTGGTTCGTGCCATGCACACACCGTCGTTGTCGTCGTGTTTTGTTTCTGTGAGAACCAGGGGCCATAGGACCAGCCAGTCGGTACCTTTTTTCCGATACAACTTTCTTAAGTACAAAGCGTCCTATCATTACTAGAACTGTTGCCGTCGTGTTTTCTTTCTGTAAGAACCTGGGGCCATAGGACCAGCCAGTCGGTAACTTTTTTCGAGTACAACCTTCTTATGTACAAAGCGTCCTGTCATTACTAGACCCACTGGTGACCACCCGCTGTGTAACACCACTGCGCCCTTATATATCCACCGTTTTCCTGCTGCAGACGGGAAAGGTGTCTAACCAAGAAGTCAGAAATGTCTGTCATGCAGCAGTGCCCCCTTCTGGTGTCACGCCGAACTAGTTTGGTTCGTGCCATGCACACACCGTCGTTGTCGTCGTGTTTTGTTTCTGTGAGAACCAGGGGCCATCGGACCAGCCAGTCGGTACCTTTGTTCCGATACAACTTTCTTAAGTACAAAGCGTCCTATCATTACTAGAACTGTTGCCGTCGTGTTTTCTTTCTGTAAGAACCTGGGGCCATAGGACCAGCCAGTCGGTAACTTTTTTCGAGTACAACCTTCTTATGTACAAAGCGTCCTGTCATTACTAGACCCACTGGTGACCACCCCGCTGTGTAACACCCACTGCGCCCTTATATATCCACCGTTTTCCTGCTGCAGACGGGAAAGGTGTCTAACCAAGGAGTCAGAATGTCTGTCATGCAGCAGTGCCCCCTTCTGGTGTCACGCCGAACTAGTTTGGTTCGTGCCATGCACACACCGTCGTTGTCGTCGTGTTTTGTTTCTGTGAGAACCAGGGGCCATAGGACCAGCCAGTCGGTACCTTTTTTCCGATACAACTTTCTTAAGTACAAAGCGTCCTATCATTACTAGAACTGTTGCCGTCGTGTTTTCTTTCTGTAAGAACCTGGGGCCATAGGACCAGCAGTCGGTAACTTTTTTCGAGTACAACCTTCTTATGTACAAAGCGTCCTGTCATTACTAGACCCACTGGTGACCACCCGCTGTGTAACACCCACTGCGCCCTTATATATCCACCGTTTTCCTGCTGCAGACGGGAAAGGTGTCTAACCAAGAAGTCAGAAATGTCTGTCATGCAGCAGTGCCCCCTTCTGGTGTCACGCCGAACTAGTTTGGTTCGTGCCATGCACACACCGTCGTTGTCGTCGTGTTTTGTTTCTGTGAGAAACCAGGGGCCATCGGACCAGCCAGTCGGTACCTTTGTTCCGATACAACTTTCTTAAGTACAAAGCGTCCTATCATTACTAGAACTGTTGCCGTCGTGTTTTCTTTCTGTAAGAACCTGGGGCCATAGGACCAGCCAGTCGGTAACTTTTTTCGAGTACAACCTTCTTATGTACAAAGCGTCCTGTCATTACTAGACCCACTGGTGACCACCCGCTGTGTAACACCCACTGCGCCCTTATATATCCACCGTTTTCCTGCTGCAGACGGGAAAGGTGTCTAACCAAGGAGTCAGAAATGTCTGTCATTGCAGCAGTGCCCCCTTCTGGTGTCACGCCGAACTAGTTTGGTTCGTGCCATGCACACACCGTCGTTGTCGTCGTGTTTTGTTTCTGTGAGAACCAGGGGCCATAGGACCAGCCAGTCGGTACCTTTTTTCCGATACAACTTTCTTAAGTACAAAGCGTCCTATCATTACTAGAACTGTTGCCGTCGTGTTTTCTTTCTGTAAGAACCTGGGGCCATAGGACCAGCCAGTCGGTAACTTTTTTCGAGTACAACCTTCTTATGTACAAAGCGTCCTGTCATTACTAGACCCCTGGTGACCACCCGCTGTGTAACACCCACTGCGCCCTTATATATCCACCGTTTTCCTGCTGCAGACGGGAAAGGTGTCTAACCAAGAAGTCAGAAATGTCTGTCATGCAGCAGTGCCCCCTTCTGGTGTCACGCCGAACTAGTTTGGTTCGTGCCATGCACACACCGTCGTTGTCGTCGTGTTTTGTTTCTGTGAGAACCAGGGGCCATCGGACCAGCCAGTCGGTACCTTTGTTCCGATACAACTTTCTTAAGTACAAAGCGTCCTATCATTACTAGAACTGTTGCCGTCGTGTTTTCTTTCTGTAAGAACCTGGGGCCATAGGACCAGCCAGTCGGTAACTTTTTTCGAGTACAACCTTCTTATGTACAAAGCGTCCTGTCATTACTAGACCCACTGGTGACCACCCGCTGTGTAACACCCACTGCGCCCTTATATATCCACCGTTTTCCTGCTGCAGACGGGAAAGGTGTCTAACCAAGGAGTCAGAAATGTCTGTCATGCAGCAGTGCCCCCTTCTGGTGTCACGCCGAACTAGTTTGGTTCGTGCCATGCACACACCGTCGTTGTCGTCGTGTTTTGTTTCTGTGAGAACCAGGGGCATAGGACCAGCCAGTCGGTACCTTTTTTCCGATACAACTTTCTTAAGTACAAAGCGTCCTATCATTACTAGAACTGTTGCCGTCGTGTTTTCTTTCTGTAAGAACCTGGGGCCATAGGACCAGCCAGTCGGTAACTTTTTTCGAGTACAACCTTCTTATGTACAAAGCGTCCTGTCATTACTAGACCCCACTGGTGACCACCCGCTGTGTAACACCCACTGCGCCCTTATATATCCACCGTTTTCCTGCTGCAGACGGAAAGGTGTCTAACCAAGAAGTCAGAAATGTCTTGTCATGCAGCAGTGCCCCCTTCTGGTGTCACGCCGAACTAGTTTGGTTCGTGCCATGCACACACCGTCGTTGTCGTCGTGTTTTGTTTCTGTGAGAAACCAGGGGCCATCGGACCAGCCAGTCGGTACCTTTGTTCCGATACAACTTTCTTAAGTACAAAGCGTCCTATCATTACTAGAACTGTTGCCGTCGTGTTTTCTTTCTGTAAGAACCTGGGGCCATAGGACCAGCCAGTCGGTAACTTTTTTCGAGTACAACCTTCTTATGTACAAAGCGTCCTGTCATTACTAGACCCACTGGTGACCACCCGCTGTGTAACACCCACTGCGCCCTTATATATCCACCGTTTCCTGCTGCAGACGGGAAAGGTGTCTAACCAAGGAGTCAGAAATGTCTGTCATGCAGCAGTGCCCCCTTCTGGTGTCACGCCGAACTAGTTTGGTTCGTGCCATGCAACACACCGTCGTTGTCGTCGTGTTTTGTTTCTGTGAGAACCAGGGGCCATAGGACCAGCCAGTCCGGTACCTTTTTTCCGATACAACTTTCTTAAGTACAAAGCGTCCTATCATTACTAGAACTGTTGCCGTCGTGTTTTCTTTCTGTAAGAACCTGGGGCCATAGGACCAGCCAGTCTGTAACTTTTTTCGAGTACAACCTTCTTATGTACAAAGCGTCCTGTCATTACTAGACCCACTGGTGACCACCCGCTGTGTAACACCCACTGCGCCCTTATATATCCACCGTTTTCCTGCTGCAGACGGGAAAGGTGTCTAACCAAGAAGTCAGAAATGTCTGTCATGCAGCAGTGCCCCCTTCTGGTGTCACGCCGAACTAGTTTGGTTCGTGCCAATGCACACACCGTCGTTGTCGTCGTGTTTTGTTTCTGTGAGAACCAGGGGGCCATAGGACCAGCCAGTCGGTACCTTTTTTCCGATACAACTTTCTTAAGTACAAAGCGTCCTATCATTACTAGAACTGTTGCCGTCGTGTTTTCTTTCTGTAAGAACCTGGGGCCATAGGACCAGCCAGTCGGTAACTTTTTTCGAGTACAACCTTCTTATGTACAAAAGCGTCCTGTCATTACTAGACCCACTGTGTAACACCCACTGCGCCCTTATATATCCACCGTTTTCCTGCTGCAGACGGAAAGGTGTCTAACCAAGAAGTCAGAAATGTCTGTCATGCAGCAGTGCCCCCTTCTGGTGTCACGCCGAACTAGTTTGGTTCGTGCCATGCACACACCGTCGTTGTCGTCGTGTTTTGTTTCTGTGAGAACCAGGGGCCATCGGACCAGCCAGTCGGTACCTTTGTTCCGATACAACTTTCTTAAGTACAAAGCGTCCTATCATTACTAGAACTGTTGCCGTCGTGTTTTCTTTCTGTAAGAACCTGGGGCCATAGGACCAGCCAGTCGGTAACTTTTTTCGAGTACAACCTTCTTATGTACAAAGCGTCTGTCATTACTAGACCCACTGGTGACCACCCGCTGTGTAACACCCACTGCGCCTTATATATCCACCGTTTTCCTGCTGCAGACGGGAAAGGTGTCTAACCAAGAAGTCAGAAATGTCTGTCATGCAGCAGTGCCCCCCTTCTGGTGTCACGCCGAACTAGTTTTGGTTCGTGCCATGCACACACCGTCGTTGTCGTCGTGTTTTGTTTCTGTGAGAACCAGGGGCCATAGGACCAGCCAGTCGGTACCTTTTTTCCGATACAACTTTCTTAAGTACAAAGCGTCCTATCATTACTAGAACTGTTGCCGTCGTGTTTTCTTTCTGTAAGAACCTGGGGCCATAGGACCAGCCAGTCGGTAACTTTTTTCGAGTACAACCTTCTTATGTACAAAGCGTCCTGTCATTACTAG